>JAHIAM010002483.1:0-39069 GCA_021605205.1 Aegilops longissima | reverse complement strand
GAGATTTAGCAAGTTGCGTGTGAGCTAAATATCTTAGAATCTTCGAATGTTCTTTGAAAAGGCACACATCCTAACACTTATGCAAAATTGATGACTTAGATGTGCAACACATGAAGAAACGCTTTTCTTCAATCAATGAAGAATAACACTCTAAGTGTGAAGAAATTAATGAAGAATTTGATTCTCGTAACCCTAAGACAATTGTATGCGTGTCCTAAATCATCATTCTTATATGGTGGGTCACGCCACCACCAAAGTTGAAAATCTTCAATTTGAGTTTTTCCTCGCTTTTGAAATTCTTCAGCTTTTTCAAATTCTTCAACTTTGCAAAATCTTCACTGCTTCCGCTGCCTTTTCTTCATTGGCTATATATATATATGGGTTTATGTCCTCTACAGATTCACTTATGGCTATTTCTTCAAGTCGCTTTTTCGCTAAGGAATGTGATCGACCCTTTCCTCTATGCTATACTCAACCCAATCTATTCACAAATTGTTCATGTGCTGCTACTTGAAACTCGCTCAAAATCTTCACTGTGTCCTTGATAGTCAAGAAATTGCAACGAACTTTTAAAACGAATCTTATTCAAACCTTCATTTTACCGCTTAAACTGCTCCGCATCCCACGATGCATTACTTTATTCACCCACGATCAGACACGATCTCCACTACACAAGACGTGGGTGACACATGTCGAGAAGGGAAGCGGTCAGGCATGTTCGTTCTAAATCTTCTAAGCGATCCGCTTTTCACCGGTCTATAAATAATTTCTCCCTTCCTCACTTTTTTACTCGCCGACCTCTCTCCCGCCGAGCTCCTCAAACCCTAGCTACCGCCACTCCATCGTCAGCGGTGAGGAAAAGCTTCAACGCTTTGACCTCTTCGCCGACGATTGCCTACCGACCGTGGAAAATCTTTCACTCCGCCGCCGCCATAGCTGATTTCCTCCGCCAAGTTAGGGCGGAAGATCTGAACGATCTAACTTCCCAACTGTTCTTCTCAGTTCGTCGTGTTCTTCACTTCGGTAATTAAAAGTAACTTTATTACTCGCTTGATTCTCAAATCTTCTTCAAATTCTTCAAAGGTGTTTATTCTTCAAATTCATCACACATATGAACACCTCAAATCTCTTGATTCGCTTTCTAAGCAATGATTTTCTTCAAGATTCCTCAATTGTGTGGATCCTCGATCTATACAACTCGAACCTAAGACAAAGAACGCTTAGTGAAATTCTTCAAGGCTCATCCGTCAAAATCTCAAAACTTGTTCTTTTTGAAAACCTTCGAGAACGATATGACCTCTCTCCAAATTCCTCGCACCTATACTGCTCACAGTGAAAGTGCTATATCGACTAGAGGGGGGTGAATAGGCGATTTTATGAATTCTTCATCGAGAAATTTGCCGTGAGGAAATTCCTTAGCTAAGAACTACTTGCAGCGAATAAGTACTCGTAAGTAAGCATAATAGATTACAAGCATTGTCATCATGATGAAATGAAGACAATCACAGAGCACGTAAAGCGAATCACAGGATAACACAAGATGAAGACAAACAGATCAAGAAATTGAACTGAGGAAATTGAGAAAGTCTTCACCAAAGTCTTCAAACACAGATATGAACAAACACTCAACACAAAGAATGAGGAAATGAAAGGGTTGAGGAAATAGAACCAGTTAGGTTGGTGAAGACAATGATTTGTAGACCAGTTCCAATCTGCTGCCCTCAGCTTGTACGCCCTGTTGGAGCGGTTGAGTATTTAAACTCGAGGACACACAGTCCCGACACCCAACACCGAAAGCACGCAGCTCAGACACCAAGTCCTCACCAGATTCTCCTTGAACTAAGGTCACGCAGACTCGCCCAATCACTCGTGGTAAGTCTTCAGCGACTTCCAAACCTTCACATACTTGGTCACTCGCCATCCACAATTCCTCTTGATGTTTAGACCTTGACGCCTAACCGCTGGAAGAAGCATGCCTTCAAAGGTAATAAGCGCCGGATCCACGCAGATCAATTTCTTCAAAGGATGCTCAATCACTTTGGGTTTGTAGGGTTTGGTTTTGGGTTTTCCTCACTTGATGATTTTCGCCAAATTCCTCAGAGGATGGGTTGCTCTCAAATGACAAGTGTCAAGTTCTTCGAGCAGCCAACCAACTAGTGGTTGTAGGGGCGGCTATTTATAGCCTAGGGAGCAGCCCGACATGATAAGACATAAATGCCCTTCAATGATATGACCGTTAGGTGGATAAGATATTTGGGACAGTCAAGCCAGAAGACAAAGAACGGTCGGAAATTTGAACATCAAATTCTCGTGGCTATCATGTTCTCATCGGTAGGCAATTCAGACCGGCGAATTTTAACTCCTCGCCGAATAAATTCTCAAATACTGTAAGAGCTTCGCCTCTCACATCAAGAAATTGATCGAATCTGTATGAGATTTCCAAAGGCTTCACTCAAGGGATTGGTAGGTGTAGGATTTTGAGTTGAGCATCAAATGGAAATTTTTCCTTAGTATTTCCTCTAATTTCTTTAACAAAGACGGTGTTTTATGACTCAAGAAAGAGAAAATGAAACTACGAAAACAAAAGTCTTCACGCTTCATGTTCCTCAAATGAATACCAAGTCTTCAAGGTCACACCAATTTCTTCACTTTCAAAGTCTTCGTAAAGTCTTCGTAATATCAAAGTCTTCAATGAAGAACTTCATTTTAGGGTCGACTTTCACCGTAAATATCAAACTCCTCATAGACTTATAGACCTGTGTACACTCACAACGATTAGTTACTTAACCTATAAGTCTTCAATACACCAAAATCACTAAGGGCACTAGATGCACTTACAATCTCCCTTTTGGTGATTGATGACAATATAGGTTAAGTTTTCAACGGGATAAACATATGAAGTGTAAATACGATAATGAGGAATTTGATTGCAAGATATAGAAGAACTCCCCAAGATGTGCATAGTGAGGAATTTGCTTTTGAGGCAATGCACATTTGAAGAATTGAATCATGGAGATCTCCCCTATATCTTGTAATTCATACACATTTAACATATAATATGAAGAATTTGAAATGCATGATGAAATATGGTGCTTGATGTTATGCAATGTAACGCATCAAGAGTATCGTGAGCCCAAAGGCTAAATCGATTAGCTATGAAGATTTTCAAGGAGCTCACGAGAATCGAGCATAACAGATATCAAACTATCAGAATCGAGCATAGAGCAAAAGCATAATGCATCAAAAGTATCAAAGCACCATCGGTTTTAAGATTACAACTCGATCCAATAAAAGGTTTCGTAAGAACGAGAGTTGTAACTTAATAAAATACTGTATATAGACAAAAACTAGACCCGCTTGAAGACTAACTCAAATTTCTCCCTTTGTCATCAAATGACCAAAAGGATCAAACCGAGGACTAACGCCTTGAAGAATTTCGTTGAAGACGGAGCGCCAAAGATTGTCGGGTTGTTTGTCAAGTAGGACCAGCCAGCAGATCTTCCAAATCTTCATTTTCATCGTGTCGCGAGATGAAGAATAGGAGCTGGCCACCAAGGAAGGAACTTTGACCTTCTTGAATTTCTTCTGAGGAGGTGCACTCACCAAATTCTTCCTTGAGTCCCATTGAAGCCGCTTCTTCTTCACTATAGACATGTGAAAGAACAGCCCAAAGCGCTTGAAGGTTTCATGAAGGTAGTAGTGGTTTTTCTTCACCGCATTGTGTGTTGAGGTCATGTTGTAAAGAAGAGTACCAAACCGACGCTTGACCCACTTATGATTGCGATCAACCTTCCGATGAAGACCGAGGAGTAATTCACGATCACCATCACCCCGGTGCGAGCTTGAGGACTTTGCTTGACCGAGGTATTTGCGGCCGAGTCATGTGTGGCGAGTCATCATTGGTGGAGTAGGATGTCGCTTTAAACTGTCCATCCAATGGACGAACGCCTTCATCGATCACAGCAAAGGCCTTGCCCTTGTCATCACCGAGGTAATTGTCCGCTTGAGGACTTCAATCGGGGCAGGTAGCTGCAATGGTTCAAAGTATCGCCTTTGTAATTCAAAGTGAAGATCTTGACCGATGAATCTCATAATCCAAGGCATAAGGCTTCAGCTCAAAAGGTGACATGGCAATGTTAGCCGAGTCCTCATGAAGAAATCATGGAAATTGACGGAACGCCATGGATGATGTTGAAAAGCATATTCTTCATGATGCCAACGACTTCTTCATCGCTCGAGTCGTGGCCTTTGATAGGACTCATAGTCTTCGCCAAAATTCGATAGACTGTCCGAGGCATATATAATAATTCCTTGACGAGGAATTTGGTTCTTGGGGCCTGCTTTGTCTTCAAAGGCTTCATCAAGACTTGCATATAGTGATTTGAAAGTTCTTTTCTTCAGAGATACGACGGCACCATCAAGCGGAGGATCGAGTGGTAGGGCACGGCAATTCACTTGTCGGTGCCTTGTAGTGAGTGTTTTCATCATCCAATCTAAGACCCATGAATTTACGCCTTCAGCCTCCGTGATGTGCAGGTTGCATAGAATCAAGAATTAGCTCTTCATTCCAATCACAAATATCGCAGCAGAAGTTTAGAAGTCCCGCCGTGAAGAACACTTAGGACTGGCTCAAAGCCCGGCAAATACTCCATATCCACATGAGGAATATGAGCATGATCAAGATTTTGTCCTTGTTGAAAAGCACCGAGGAATAGAAGTTGGCTTGGCCGGCAGTCCGTAAGCGCCTCTTCCTAATGCGAGCGTAATCATAAGGATTATATTCAAGAAGAACACGTGCTCGGCAAAGAAATCTTCAGCCTTGAACTTTTGCTTGGTTGAGAACGGATTCTTTTGCTTGGGCAGAGGGTGTCGTGAGTTGCATCACCACCTCAGAATCACAAGTTCAGGTTCTTCACCGAGGAATTTCTTGTTCCTCAACAGAGCAGCGCCTGAGGATTAGCAAAGAAGAAGCAGCTTCATCAAGACTAGTGGCTGGAATTTCTTCATGCACGTAACCAGCGGGTTGATTTTCTTCGAGTCCATTTGGACTGTTTGTGCAGAGAGTGAGGAACTTGTTGGAGCGGGTGAAGAGAGGAGTATTGGGATGCTGACTTTCCCAAAAGTCATCATTTATCACCGGAGTGGTGCATCCAATATCCACATCTTCATTTTCAATTTCTCAAGACTAGCTTGAGGAATTTCATGGTCCGATGAGGAAATAACGGGTTGAAGGGATTGCTTCCACTTCAATTTCTTCATCAATTTTCTCCGACGAAGCAGCAGATTGATGTTCTTCATCGATCCGATTGGGATCTCATAGTCTTCCAAAAGGAACAACTTCCTTTGATGGTATGGAGGAAATTGGAACAGCATCAATTGGATTTTCAATGAGCTGGTCATTGGTTTCATTTTCTTCGCAGTCAAGAATCGACGCAATGATGCTTTCTTTTTCTTCACAAAGAGCTCGCTCAGAGCCTTTGGTTTTCTTCACATCGTAAGCGATGGAAGAATTGGAGTTGGAGTTGGCGCAGGAGGAGCCGAGGAATTTGGTTCAGTTTCTTCAGAGCAACCGATGCAGCCTCTGCCTTGAGTAATTTCTTCAGCGCACTACTAGTGGGTGCCCCGGCAGTTTCTTCACGGGCCGATGGGATCATCAGCCCTCGAATCAGCATTTTCTTCAAAGAAGTTGAATAAATATCAGCGGTGCCGGCATTTTTTTCAAGAGGGCTGAGCCGAGGCTCCACCGAGGAATTTCATGTTGCATCGGGCAGCAACACTTAGAATTTCTTCGTCAGTTGATTTAATCTGGTCTTTACTCCTTGCCAATCAGCATAGTGGGTATCAAGTTTTTGCCGAGGTCTTGAATTTCAGTTTGAATTTTGAGAAGCTCCTCGTGTCATCTTGACAACGCTTTTCTTCGTGAACTTCTCCTTCCTATATTGAGCCTTTTGATTTCCCTCGCTTCTCAAACTTCCATTTTTCTTCAGCGATGAAGTGAGTCAACAGATGACTTTGACCAGTGTCGATGAAGATCGTAGAGGGGTATTGGGATCATTGTGCCGTAGATCAATAAAGTCGAGGACTTTCTTCGATCCAATAGCAAAGGGCACGATGTACCTTTGGCTCTAGCGGCCTTCACTTGACGGTCTCGATGATTTCTTCAAGTTCTTCATCGATGCCTCATCATCGATGGCACATGAATACAACCTGTTTCTTCCTTGGACTAGGCCGAGGACCTCGTCCAGCTGTTGCCTTGGTCTTCAGCTGAGCCGGGCCAGATGAAGAAATGGGGGCAGCTGAGGAACTTGCAGAGATGCCTGAGGCAATTGAAAAACCAGTGGTCCTTTGACAAGTAGCCAGGTGCACAGGAACTGAAGGTTTTGACGGAGCTGTTGAGGACTTTGATGGAACAAAGAAGAAGGTGAGGAATTTGCTTGGAAGGTGTGCCGAGGAACTTGGCCGTGAGGGCGCAGATGATGAAGCACTTGGCTTATTAGCAGGCTTCTTTTGCATTGATTTCTCGGTTTGACCGAGACCTCAAAGGGCAGCAGCAGCAGCAGAATCCTCATTGAATTTCTTCACCGCCTCCTTTGCTTGCTTTTGCCAACTTTGCTTGGCGCTTAGCCCATTCATCGTGAAAGTCCTCACCGCTTGACGCTAGTGGGATCAGCTATTTGGCCAGGTGCCAAAGGAGCTCTTGGGCATGGAGGATTTAACGCTAATTTCTTCATGTACTTAGGAGTTACATATCTGTATTCCTTCCATTCCCGTGCCCATCTCCGCTCAATCTTCTCAATACGCACTTGCGCTGATTTTTGCTTTCTTCATCCGCAGTGTGAGTCAAGATATATTTCCTCGTGGATTTCAAACGCTGTCATAACCTCGTGTTTCTTTCCTCCTTCGTGGGTTTCTACCGCCTCGCCATTTTCTTCAAGGAGGAAATTGAACAATTGAGTTCTCTCAAGAAGTGTGCAGTTTTTCTTCGAGGAACGCTGCAAATGAGTTAAGTTGATGAGAACCTAGGATTCAGCAGCGACATTTGTACCGTGAACAGTATAGGTGCGAGGAATTTGGAGAGGTCATATGCTTCGTAAGGTTTTTCAAAAAGAACAAGTTTTGAGGATTTTGACCAGATGAGTTTTGAAGAATTTCACTAAGCTGCTTTTGTCTTAGGTTCCAGAGTTGTATAGATCGAGGATCCACACAATTGAGGAATCTTGAAGAAAATCATTGCTTAGAGAAACGAATCAAGAGATTTGAGGTGTTCATATGTGTGAGGATTTGAAGAATAAACACCTTTGAAGAATTTGAAGAAGATTTGAGAATCAAAGCGAGTAATAAAAGTAACTTTAATTTACGCTAAGTGAAGAACACGATTTAACCGAGAAGAACAGTTGGGAAGTTCGTCTGCTCAGATCTTCCACGCCTAACTTGGCAGAGGAAATCAGCTATGGCGACGGCGGAGTGAAGATTTTCCACTTGTCGGCGCGAGTACGCCGGGCGAAGAGGTCAAGGCAAGGAAGCTTTTCCTCACCGGCGATTTATGGAGAAGCGGGCGGCGCTTAGGGTTTTGAGGAGCTCGAGCGGAGAGAGAGGTCGAGCGGAGTAAAAGAGTGAGGAAGGGAGAGGGTATTTATAGACACGGTGAAAAACGGATCGCCTCAAGATTTAGGACTAACATGCCCTCGACCGCTTCCCTTCACGACATGTGTCACCCACGCATCGGTAGTGGAGATCGTAACGATCGTGGGTGAATAAAATAATGCATCGTGGGATGCGGAACGGTTTGAGAGGTAAAAGTGAAGGTTTGATAAGATTAGTTTTAAAGTTCCGTCATAATTTCTTCAATTGTCAAGGACACAAAGAAGAATTTGAACGAGTTTCAAAGTAGAACGCATATGAAGAATTTGTGAATGGATTGGGTTGAGTATAGCATAGAGGGGAAGGGTCCGATCACATTCACTTAGCGTAAAAAACGACTTGAAGAAATAGCCATAAGTGAATGCTGAGAGGACATAAACCCATATATATATATATATAGCCAATGAAGAAAGACGACGGAAACAAAGGAAGATTTTGCAAAGTTGAAGAATTTGAAAACTCAAGAATTTCAAAACTGAGGAAAACTCAAATTGAAGATTTTCAACTTTGGTGGTGGCGTGACCCACCAGATAAGAATGATGATTTTAGACACCGCTGCATAATTGTCGAGGGTTCTGAGAATCAAATTCTTCATTAATTTCTTCACACTTAGAGTGTTATTCTTCATTGATTGAAGAAAACGCTTCTTCATGTGTTGCACATCTAAGTCATCAATTTTGCATAAGTGTTAGGATGTGTCCTTTCAAAGAACATTCAAGATTCTAAGATATTTAGCTCACACCGCAACTTGCTAAATCTCTTCTCATCCAAGGGCTTAGTGAAGATATCAGCTAGCTGTTCTTCGCCTTCACGTGCTCGATGGAGATGTCGCCTTCAACACATGATCACGAAGAAAATGATGACGAATTTGAATGTGCTTTGTCTTCGAAAGTGCTGAACTGGTTGTGAGCAATCTTGATGGCACTCTCATTGTCACAATAGAGAGGCACATTCTTCACGTTGATGCCGTAGTCCTTGAGGGTTTGCTTCATCCATAGTAATTGAGCACAACACGAGCCAAAGAAGAATGTATTCAGCTTCCGCAGAGGGATAGTGATACACAGCTTCGCTTTCTTCGAGGACCAATGCATCAAAGATCGTCCGAGGAAATGACAAGTACCAGATGTTGACTTGCGATCCACACGATCACCAAGATAGTCGAGTCGTAATATCCAATGAGATCAAAAGTAGAGCCCTTGGGGTACCATAATCCTAGTGTTGGTGTGTGAGCTAGATATCAAGAATATGCTTCACAGCCTTATGGTGTGATTCCTTCTGTAGCTTGAAATCGGGCACACATGCAAACACTAAGCATTATATCTGGCCTAGATGCACATAAGTACAATAAAGAACCAATCATGGAGCGGTATACCTTGTGATCAAGTCAATACCATTTTCATCAAGGCATAGATGGCCATTTGTGGGCATAGGAATTTTGACGCCTTTGCAATCTTGCATGCCAATTTCTTCAGACATCTTTGAGGTATTTCTCCGAGATATGAATATGCCATTGTGTTGTTGACTTAATTTGAAGACCTAAGAAGAATTTCAACTCTCCCATCATAGACATTTGATATTCTTCACTCATCATATAGGCAAATTCATCACTATAACGTTGGTCAAGACAGCCAAAGATAATATCATCAACATATATTTGGCACACAAATAGTTCACCATCATAAGATTTAGTAAAGAGAGTAGGGTCGAGTGAACTGGTGTGAAGCCATTCTTCACGAAGAATTCCTTCAATGTATCATACCACGCCTCGAGGGGCTTGCTTGAGGCCATAGAGGGCCTTATTGAGTCTCAAGACTTTGTCGATTCTTTGATCTTCAAAACCGGGGTTGAGCAACATATACTTCTTCCTCAAGCTTACCATTGAGGAATGCACTTTTCACATCCATTTGATATAAAGTGATATTGTGATGGTTAGCATAGGCGTAGTAATATGCTAATAGACTCAAGTCTAGCAACAGTGCAAAAGTTTCATCAAATCAATTCCTTCAACTCATGGTAGCCTTGAGCTACTAGTCGCGCTTTATTCCTCACCACAAGACCATTTTCATCTTGCTTGTTGCGTAGATCCACTTTGTGCCAATGATATTATGCTTATGCGAGGATCTGGACGCTTGACCAGTTCCCTGACGTTGTTGAGCTCGAATCGATGTAATTCTTCTTGCATGGCCTGAATCCACTCCGCCCGTAAATGCTTCATCTACCTTAGTGGGCTCAGATAGAGACAAAAGCATAGTGCCCACAAAAGTTAGATAAATGTGAAGCTTTTGAGCGAGTGAGAGGACCTCGGCGCTCAATGTCATCGATGATCTTGTCAACTTGCACTTCTTTTGCAACGCGAGGATGAGCTGGTTGTCGCCGAGGAATTTGATCATTTTCCTCAAAGACCATTTTCTTCAAGATTATCTTCAGTGCATCACTCGACGTTTTCACAGACAGAATGAATTCTTCAGAGTTTCTTCAAGAGGAATGACATCCTCGCTGCCTTGAACCCGATAGAATCCTCAGTGCTGGTTCGCCTAACATGTAGGTAGGTGCTCTTTGCAGCCATTAGTTTCATCGAACCGCACATCTACAAGGTCAACAATCTTGTGAAGTGTGATGTTGAAGACTCAGAGGTGTGCGTAGTCCTTTCCGTAACCAAGCATAAACCTTCATGTGCTTTCGTGCAAATTTAGAGTTGTGGTGAGGATCTCTAATCCAGCATTTAGCAATCAAGACTTTGAAATAACTTACATTAGGTTTCTTGTCGTGAGGAGTTCATAGGCAGTCTTCTTGAAGAATTTGTGAAGATATACTGTTGATGATGTGGCACGCAGGTCAATTGCTTCAATCCGTAAACGACTAGGCGCTTTTGTATTCATCAAGCATAGTGCAGCCATCTCAACAAGAGTTCTGTTCTTGCGCCCACGACGCCCATTTTGCCGAGGAGTATAGGAGCAGATAACTCATGAGTAATACCAAGTTCATCAAGATAGTCATCAAGACCGAATTTTGAACTCAGCCCATTGTCACTCCCGATGTGCTTGATCTTCACACCAAAGTTAGTTGAAGCCCTCGAGGAAAATCGCTTGAAGATTTCCGCACTTGATTTTTGTAAGTAACAATGTGTACCCATGTGTAACGAGAGTAATCATCAACAATAACAAAGCCATATAGTGATGCTTCATTAACGATACTGAATAATGATTGGGACCAAAGAGGTCCATGTGAAGCAATTCAAGGACGAGTAGTGGTCATGATAGTCTTCGCTGGATGCTTGGCCTTGGTCATTTTTCCAGCTTCACAGTTCGCATAAGTGATCCTTGAGGAATTTGACATTCTCAATGCCAATGACATGCTTCTTCTTCGCAAGCTGCAGTAAATTCCTCATGCCTCGTGACTAAGTCGCCGATGCCATAGCCAGCCTTCCTCAAGCTTTTGCAAGTAGGCACACGGCTGGTTGTGGTCCCAGAGAAGTCAACAATATACAAGTCTCCTCTCCTAAAGCCTTCAAGACTTTGGAATTGTCACCTTCCATAATCACAACACAACGATATTTGCCAAAGATAACAACCATATCAAGATCACAAAGCATTGAGACCGACATGAGGTTATATCCTAAAGACTCAACAAGCATGACTTTGTCCATGTGCATGTCCTTAGAGATAGCAACCTTACCAAGTCCCAATACCTGACTTTTGCCTTTGTCAAGAAAGATGATATGCTTCAGATGTGACGGTGATAAGGTAGCATCCATCAATAGATTCTTGTCACCAAATATGTGATTTGTACATCCACTATCGAGAACCCACTCAAGGGTTTTGGGTTGATCATCCCGCAGATGAATTAGTATAACTTACGATCTCATATACTTCATCGCTGAAGAATATGATATCAAGTTCATCGATGAATTTCATCAACAGCAGATAAGCAGGAGGACGTGAAATGAAAGTTCATTTCATCATGATTAGCTCAAGGCCCTTTCGTGCAATTTTGTCGTGCCCCAAAGAAATTCTTCAGACGCTAAGGCACGCCCGAGACCTGACCTCGCAGAAGAGATTAGTTCTTTTCTTCACCACCCACATCTCAAGGTGGCAAAGAGTTCATCATTCTCATGAAAGCACCATATGAGAATGGTGGCATAGAGGCCAAACCATTTTGTTTCACATAAGAGGGGTTAGGTAAGCATATGAATAAGCAGAAATTCTTCGAGGACTTATGAACATATTGGTTTGAAGAATAATGCACATATTCATAGCCCTTAGCTCTACCTCGCGAAATGAGTTGTTAGCACGATGATAATCATATGAGGACTTTGATCCTTTTGAGGAATTTGATCCATGTGAGGAATTTGGTCCGTATGAAGAATTTGGTCCATATGAAGAATTTGATCTCGAGTTCCTATTCTTCACTGTGGTGTCATGAGGACATTCACCAAGATTTTCAAGGCACGCTTGGGAACCCAGATTTTCTTCATAGGGGAACCGCTCTCGCAGCTTAGTGCCAACATATCTAGCAAATACTTCACCATTCTGATTTTTGAACAGTTTATAGTTTGAGTCAAATGACTCATCAATGTAATGAGGAAATTCACATGTAAAACCAGATAAGGTAGATGGATCAATCGAGGTCCCTTTGCAGAACCCATGAGGTTTTGGGATACCGCCAAAGCTTCCAAAGACGCTCCATCAAGATTGAGTTTCCTCTCAAAGGCAATACCTCTTCCTAGGGTTCCCGTTGAGGATCTGCTTTTAAGCACATCACAAAGAGTCTCGATGCCCTTTGAGGCTTTTGTACATGCTCGCATGTACAATTCCTTCAGCCCTGCATCGTCAAGGATACTAGCAATGTCCTCGATGAGGAATTAGTGATAGCAGAGGCAGTGAAGAATTTGTAACAGCTTGAAGCATTTGAACATTCAGTGAAGAATTAGCAGATTCACGCTCAATGCACTTTAAGCATGGAGGAACAAATTCTTCTTGAGAAGCGCTGATTTGTTGAGCAAGTAATGAATCGCGCCCTTCCTCAAGATCTTCATAACTCGCCTTAGCTTCTCAAGATCTTGCTTTTGAAGAAATTCATAAGAAAGTTTCTCATGATCGATAAGAGAGTGTTATGATGACCTTGAAGGTTGTCAAGCCTAGATCAAGTCTCAAGATTTTCAATGTGGCTTGAGTGCGATCCATTTCTTCACCTAACATATCATCACTCTTATCTAGCATGTTTTGAACCTTTTCAAAAGCCCTTTGTTGTTTTATAGCAATCTTAGCAAGTTTAGAGTAGCTGGGCTTGAGATCCTCATCGATTCATTTTCACTAGATTCAGAGGAGGTGAAATTGAGTACCTTGGCACCTTTTGCCATGAAGCAATAGGTGGAGCGAGTCATCATTTTCCTCATCAGTTTGTCTACGGAGTCAGCTTTGTTCAGGTTGAAGATGGACTTGCTAACATAAGCAGAGTAAGAGCTTTACTAGCCACACCAGATTCGGATTCTTCGATTCTCCTCTTCCTCATTTTCCTCGATTCAGCTTCAGAGTCCATTTCCTTGCCAATGAATGCCCGAGCCTTTTTGGAGCTGCTCTTCTTGTGAGAAGAAGGTTTTGAGGATTTTGATGATGAAGATTTTGATGATTTCTTCTTCTTCTTCACGTCATCAGAACTGTAATCCTTGTGTTTCTTCTTTCTCAATTCCTTTTCCCACTTAGGACAATCTTGAATATAGTGACCAGGTTTCTTGCATTTGTGACAAAGTCTTCTCTTATAGTCACTAGATGAGGAATCACTGCTTCTTGAGGATTTTCCAAAGCGACCACGCCTTGAGAATTTCTGAATTTCTTCACGAGCAAAGGCTAGCTCCTCGCCAAATTCTTCAGATCTCCAAGGCTACTACCGTAGTCTTCACTTTCAGATTCGACACAGCCTTGGCCTTCGTGGCACGTGTTTTTCCATAGCCGTAACCATAGAGATCTCTTTCAAAGAAGCTGAAATTCGTGAGTATTTAGCCTTCGAGGATATCAGCAGGATCAAGAGACTTGTAATCAGCTCGCTCTTGTATCATCGCGCAGAGTATCAAATGAGGAATCGCTTATCTTAGTAATTTCTTCACCACCTCATGGTCGGTGATGTCAAGGGCACCCAAAGGCTTGAAGCTCATTTGAGATGTCGTGAGGCGATCAAGGTTTGTTGAACATTTTCGCTGTCGAGTCTTTTGAAGCGTTGAAGAGATTCCAAGAACATCAACTCGAGAGTCACGCTTGAGTTGAAACACCTTCATTTACTTTGGACAGCCTGTCCTGTATGAGTTTGGCAGATTCCAAAGCACTCACTCTTCCATATTGACCTTTGCTCGATGGCCACATATGATATTCTTCGCTTGAGAATCGAGTTGCTTGAATCTCTTCACATCAAGATCATTCGTAGAGGGTGTGACCGAGGAAACACATTTTGTCACAACATACCGTAGATCGTTGTCAATTGCTTCAAGATGCATTCGCATTTTGTTCTTCCAAAGAGGGGTAGTCCGTCCCATCAAGGTAGGACACCCGCCGAGACCTTGATCATAGCTGCGCCGATATAACTAAAACCTGTGGTTAAACTAAATCACACGTAACAAGGGAGTACCTTGCTCGATACCAATTGAAAGTGCTATATCGACTAGAGGGGGGTGAATAGGCGATTTTATGAATTCTTCATCGAGGAATTTGCCGTGAGGAAATTCCTTAGCTAAGAACTACTTGCAGCGAATAAGTACTCGTAAGTAAGCATAATAGATTACAAGCATTGTCATCATGATGAAATGAAGACAATCACAGAGTACGTAAAGCGAATCACAGGATAACACAAGATGAAGACAAACAGATCAAGAAATTGAACTGAGGAAATTGAGAAAGTCTTCACCAAAGTCTTCAAACACAGATATGAACAAACACTCAACACAAGAATGAGGAAATGAAAGGGTTGAGGAAATAGAACCAGTTAGGTTGGTGAAGACAATGATTTGGTAGACCAGTTCCAACTGCTGCCTCGCTTGTACGTCTGTTGAGCGGTTGAGTATTTAAACTCGAGGACACACAGTCCCGGACACCCAACACCGAAAGCACGCAGCTCAGACACCAAGTCCTCACCAGATTCTCCTTGAACTAAGGTCACGCAGACTCGGCCCAATCACTGTGGTAAGTCTTCAGCGACTTCCAAACCTTCACATACTTGGTCACCAAGCATCCACAATTCCTCTTGATGTTTCTAGACCTTGACGCCTAACCGTCTGGAAGAAGCACAGCCTTCAAAGGTAAAAAGGCCGGATCCACGCAGATCAATTTCTTCAAGATGCTCAATCACTTTGGGTTTGTAGGGTTTGGTTTTTGGGTTTTCCTCACTTGATGATTTTCGCCAAATTCCTCGAGGATGGGTTGCTCTCAAATGACAAGTGTCAAGTTCTTCGAGCAGCCAACCAACTAGTGGTTGTAGGGGCGGCTATTTATAGCCTAGGAGCAGCCCGACATGATAAGACATAAATGCCCTTCAATGATATGACCGTTAGGTGGATAAGATATTTGGGACAGCCACAAGAAGACAAGAACGGTCGGAAATTTGAACATCAAATTCTCGTATATCATGTTCTCATCGTAGGCAATTCGACTGGCGAATTTTAACTCCTCGCCGAATAAATTCTCAAATACTGTAAGAGCTTCGCTCTCACATCAAGAAATTGACTGAATCAGTATGAGATTTCCAAAGGCTTCACTCAAGGGATTGGTAGGTGTAGGATTTTGAGTTGAGCATCAAATGGAAATTTTTCCTTAGTATTTCTCTAATTTCTTTTAACAAAGACGGTGTTTTATGACTCAAGAAAGAGAAAATGAAACTACGAAAACAAAAGTCTTCACGCTTCATGTTCCTCAAATGAATACCAAGTCTTCAAGGTCACACCAATTTCTTCACTTTCAAAGTCTTCTAAAGTCTTCGTAATATCAAAGTCTTCATTGAAGAACTTCATTTTAGGGTCGACTTTCATCAGAATATCAAACTCCTCATAGACTTATAGGCCTGTGTACACTCACAAACGATTAGTTACTTAACCTATAAGTCTTCAATACACCAAAATCACTAAGGGCACTAGATGCACTTACAATCTCCCCTTTTGGTGATTGATGCAACATAGGTTAAGTTTTCAACGGGATAAACATATGAAGTGTAAATACTGATAATGAGGAATTTGATTGCAAGATATAGAAGAACTCCTCAAGATGTGCATAGTGAGGAATTTGCTTTTGAGGCAATGCACATTTGAAGAATTGAATCATGGAGATCAAAAGGCTCAATACAGAAAGAGAAGTTCTCAAGAAAACGCTTGTCAAGATGACACCGAGGAGCTTCTCCAAATTCAAACTGAAATTCAAGACCTCAACAAAACTTCGATACCCACTATGCCGATTGGCAAGGAGAAGACCAGATTCGCCAACCTCGACGAAGAAATTCACAAGTGTTGCTGCCCCAAAGGCAACATGAATTCCTCAGCCGGAGCCTCAAATTTCAGCCTCATCAAGAAAATGCCAAGATCATTGATGACATTCAGCCCGCTGAAGAAAATGTTGATTCCAGTGGCTGATGATCCCATTCCACCACCGAAGAATCGCCAGGCACCCACTAGTGGTGTGCCCAAGAAATTGCTCAAGACAGGGAACCGCATCGCTTGTTCTCAAGAAACCGCACCAAATTCCTCACCTCCTCCCGCCAACTCCAACTCCAATTCTTCCATCCGCTTCGATGTGAAGAAACCAAAGCTGCAGTAATCGAGCTGTCAGGAAGAAAAGGGAAGCATCACCGCGCCGATTCTTCTTCTGTCAGAAGAAAATGAAGTCAATGACCAGCTCATTTGAAAACCCAATTGATGTTGTTCCAATTTCTCCATACCATCAAAGGAAGTTGTTCCTTTGGAGAAGACTATGAGATCCCAATCGATCTCGATGAAGAACATCAAGATGTCGCTTCGTCAGAGAAAATTGATGAAGAAATTGAAGTGGAAGCAATCCTTCAACCCCGCTTATTTCCTCATCGACTATGAAATTCTCAAGTCGGTGTCGAGGAAATTGAAAATGAAGATGTGGATATTGATGCACCACTCAAAGGATAAATGATGACTTTGGGAAAGTCAAGATCACAATACTCTCTCTTCACCCCGCCCCAACAAGTTCCTCACTCCCCCGCACAAACAGTCCAAATAGACTCAAGAAAATCAGCCCACCGGTTCTGCGGCATGAAGAAATTCCAGCCGCTAGTGCCGATGAAACCGCTGTCATGCCGCTAATCCTCGATCGCACTGCTGAGCAACAAGGAATTCCTCAGTCAAGAACCTGAACTTACGATTCCCGAGGTGGTGATGCAACTCATCGACACCTCTCTCGCCCAAGCAAAAGAATCCGCTTCAACCAAGCAAAAGTTCAAGGTCAAGATTTCTTTGCCGAGCACGTGTTCTTCATCAATATAATCCTTATGATTCTCGCTCGAATTAGGAAGAGGCGCTTCGACTGCCACCAAGCCAACTTCTATTCCTCGCTTTTCAACAAGGACAAAATCTTCGATCATGCTCATATTCCTCATGTGGATATGGAGTCGCCGCCAGCTTTGAGCCACCCCACGCTTTCTTCACGACGCAGACTTCTAAATTTCTGCACCGATATCTCGTGGATCGGAATGAAGAGCTAATTCTTCAATTTTATGCAACACCGCACATCACCGGAGACGCTCAAGATGTGAATTCATGGGTCTTAGATTGATGACTGAAAACACTCACTACAAGGCACCAAAGAATCAATTGCTTCGCGTTCTACCACTCAATCCTCCGCTTGATGGTGCACGCCGATTCACGATGAAAAGAACTTTCAAATCACTATATGCAAGTGCCGATGAAGCCTTTGAAGCCAAGGCAAGCCCCAAGAACCAAATTCCTCGCCAAGGAACTATTATATGTGCCTCTGACACCCATCGGATTCTCGACGAAGACTATGAGTCCTATCAAAGGCCACGACTGAACGATGAAGAAGTCGCTGGCATCATGAAGAATATGCTTTTCAACATCATCCATGGCGCTCCCATAAATTTCCATGATTTCTTCATGAGGACTCGCTAACATTGCCATGTCACGCTTTGAGTCAAGCCTTATGCGCTTTGGATTATGAGATTCATCGTCAAGGTCTTCACTAAATTACAAGGTCGACATTTTGAACCACCGCAGCTACTCGCCTCGATTGAAGTCCTCAAACGGACAAGCTACTCTCACCGATGAAAAGGGCAAGGCTATCGCCAGATAGATGAAGGCATTCGTCCATTGGATGGACAGCCAGAAGCATCATCCTACTCCACCAATGATGACTCGCCACACATGACTCAAGAAGAAATACCTCACCAAAGAAAGTCCTCAAGCTATCGCACCTGTGGTGATGATCGATCGTGAATTACTCCTCGCCTTCATCAAGGTTGATCGCAATCATAAGTGGGTCAAACGCCGCTTGGTACTCTTCTTACAACATGACCTCAACACACAATGCAAGGAAGAAAACCACTACTACCTTCATGAAACCTTCAAGCGCACTGGCTGTTCTTTCACATGTCTACAAAGGAAGAAGAATCGACATCAATGAGACTCAAGGAAGAATTTGACTGGTCTGCACCTCCTCCAAGAAATTCAAGAAGGTCAAAGTTCCTTCCTTGGTGGCTAGCCCTATTCTTCATCTCGCGACAATCGATGAAAATGAAGATTTGAAGACACCGCCGCTGGTCCTACTTCGACAACCGACCCCAACAATGTTGGCGCCCGCCTTCAACTTGAAATTCTTCAAGAGCGTTAGTCCTCGCCGATCCTTTTGGTCATTTGATGACAAAGGGGAGAAATTTGAGTTAGTCTTCAAGCCGGTCTAGTTTTTATCTATATACAGATTTTATTGTTACAACTCTCGCTCTTCCAAACCTTTATTGGATCGAGTTGTAATCTTAAACCCGATGGTGCTTTGATACTTTTGATGCAATATGCTCTTGCTCTATGCTCGACATGTGAGTTATGCTCGATTCTCGTGAGCTCTTTGAAAATCTTCATAGCAAATCAATTTGGCCTTTGGGCTCGTACTTTTGATGCTACATTGCATAACATCAAGCACCATATTTCATCATGCATTTCAAATTCTTCATATTATATGTTAAATGCGTATGAATTACAAGATATAGGGGAGATCTCCATGATTCAATTCTTCAAATGTGCATTGCCTCAAAAGCAAATTCTCACTATGCACATCTTCGTGGGGAGTTCTTCTATATCTTGCAATCAAATTCCTCATTATCGTGATTTACACTTCATATGTTTATCCTCGTTGAAAACTTAACCTATATTGTCATCATTCACCAAAAGGGGGAGATTGTAAGTGCATCTAGTGCCCCTTAGTGATTTTGGTGTATTGAAGACTTATAGGTTAAGTAACTAATGCGCTTGTGAGTGTACACAGTCTATAAGTCTATGAGGAGTTTGATATTTACAGAGAAAGTCAATTTCTAAAAATGAAGTTCTTCAACTGAAGACTTTGATATTCTGAAGACTTTCTGAAGACTTTGAAAGTGAAGAAATTGGTGTGACCTAGAAGACTTGGTATTCGTTTGAGGAACATGAAGCATGAAGACTTTTGTTTTTATAGTTTCATTTTCTCTTTCTTGAGTCATAGGAAACACCGTACTGTTAAAGGGGGTCGAGGAAATACAAAGGAAAAATTTCCATGTGATGCTCAACTCAAAATCCTACACCTACCAATTCCTTCGAGTGAAGCTTTTGGAAATCTCATACAGCTTCACTAATTTCTTCAAAGGATGTAGACGAAGCTCTTCCGTCGCCGAGGAATTTGTTCTGATCGAGGAGTTAGGAATTCGCCAAAGGCGAATTGCCTACACAAGGAGGAACATGATAGCCCCGAGGAATTTGATATTCAAATTTCTCCGATCAAGGTCAGGCGCGCCACCTGTCCCAAAATATCTTATCCACCTAACGGTCATATCATTGAAGGGCATTTATGTCTTATCATGTCGGGCTGCTCCCTAGGCTATAAATAGCTGCCCCTACAACCACTAGTTGGTTGGCTGCTCCGAGAGAACTTGACACTTGTCATTTGAGAGCAACCCATCCTCCGAGGAATTTGAGCGAAAATCATCAAGTGAGGAAAACCCAAAACCAAACCCCAACAAACCCAAAGTGATTGAGCATCATCAGAAATTGATCTCATGTGATCCGACGCTTGTTACCTTTGAAGACTGTGCTTCTTCCAGACGGTTAGGCGCCAAGGTCTAGAGCATCCAAGAGGAATTGTGGATCGCCGAGTGACCAAGTATGTGAAGGTTTGGAAGTCGCTCAAGACTTACCACGAGTGATTGGACGAGGTCTCGTGGACCTTAGTTCAAGGAGAATACGGTGAGGACTTGTGTCCCGAGCTGCGTAGCTCAAGGATCGGTGTCCGGATCGTGTGTCCTAGAGTTTAAATACTCACCGCTTCCAACCAGACGCATAATCGAGACAGCAGCTTGAACTGGTCTACCAAATCATTGTCTTCACCAACCCAACTGGTTCTATTTCCTCAACCCTTTCATTTCCTCATCATTGTGTTGAGTGTTTATTCATATCTGTGTTTGAAGACTTTGATCAAGACTTCCTCAATTTCCTCGCTCAATTTCTTCACCGCTTTGTCTTCATCTTGTGTTATCCTCGTGATTACGCTTTTCTATGCTCGTGATTGTCTTCATTTCATCATGATGACAATGCTTGTAATCTGTTATGCTTACTCGAGTACTTATTCCGTCATAGTAGTTCTTCGCTAAGGAATTTCTCACCGCAAATTCCTCGCTGAAGAATTCATAAAATCGCCATTCACCCCCTCTAGTCGATATAACGACTTTCGTAATGCAGCTGTCTCTAATGCATAACCCCAAAACGATAGTGGTAAACCGATAAGAGACATCATAGATCGCACCATATCCAATAAAGTGCGACATTTACTTTCTGACACACCATTATGTTGTGGTGTTCCATATGGCGTGAGTTGCTAAACTATTTCATATTGTTTCAAATGAATACCAAACTCAGAACTCAAATATTCATCTCCACGATCGATCAGAAATTTTATTTTTCTTGTTACGATGATTTTCCACTTCACCAAATACTTTGAACTTTTCAAATGTTTTAGACTTATGTTTCATCAAGTAGATATACCCATATCTGCTCAAATCATCTGTGAAGGTGAGAAAATAACGATACCCGCCATGAGCCTCTACATTCATTGGACCAAAAATATCAAGATGTATGATTTCCAACAAATCGCTTGTTTCGCCCATAGTTCCGAGAACGGCGTTTAGTCATCTTGCCCATGAGGCACGGTTCGCAAGTACCAAGTGATTCATAATCAAGTGATTCCAAAAGCCCATCAAGATGGAGTTTCTTCATGCGCTTTACACCAATATGACTCTAAACGGCAAGTACAAATAAGTTGCACTATCATTATTAACTTTGCATCTTTTGGCATCAATATTATGAATATGTGTATCACTACGATCGAGATCCAACAAACTATTTTCATTGGGTGTATGACCATTGAAGGTTCTATTCATGTAAACCGTAACAACAATTGTTCTCTAACTTAAATGAATAACCGTGATTGCAATAAACATGATCAAATCATATTTATGCTCAACGCAAACACCAAATAACACTTATTTAGGTTCAACACTAATCCCGAAAGTATAGGAAGTGTGCGATGATGATCATATCAATCTTGGAACCACTTCCAACACATATCGTCACTTCACCCTCAACTAGTCTCGGTTTATTCTCAGAACTCCTGCTTCGAAGTTACTAATATTTAGCAACCTAACAAGTATCAAATACTGTGGGCTACTATAAACACTAGTAAGGTACACATCAATAACCTGTAGATATCAAATATACCCTTGTTCACTTTGCCATCCTTCTTATCTACCAAATATTCGTGGCATTTCCGCCCAAAGGACCATTTCCTTTGCAGTGTAAGCACTCGCCGTGCTTTGGTCCAGTCAGGCTTCTTCATGGAGTGACAACTTGCTTGTCATTCTACTTGAAGTTCCCTTTCTTCCTTTGCCCTTTCTTGAAACTAGTGGTCTTGTCAATCATCAACACTTGATGCTCTTTTCTTGATTTCTACCTTCGCGATTTCAACATCAATAAGAGCTCGGGAATCGCTTTCGCCATCCCTTGCATACTATAGTTCATCACGGTTCTAGTAACTTAGTGATGGTGACTAGAGAATTCGTCAATCACTATTTTATCCGAAGATTAACTCCCACTTGATTCAAGCGATTGTAGTACCTGCACTATCTCGAGCACATGCTCACTAGTTGAGCGATTCTCCTCCATCTTTTAGCTATAGAACTTGTTGGAGACTTCATATCTCTCAACTCGGTATTTGCTTGAAATATTAACTTCAATTCCTCGAACATCTCATATGGTCCATGACGCTCAAAATGTCTTTGAAGTCCCGATTCTAAGCCGCTAAGTATGGTGCACTAAACTATCAAGTAGTCATCATATTGAGCTTGCCAAACGCTCATAACGCCCGTGATCTCGCTTCCTCGCAATAGGTCCGCTACCTAGCGTGCATTAAGGACATAATTCTTCAGGCAGCAATGAGGATAAACCTCAGATCACGGATCCAATCCGCATCATTGCTACTAATATTTTCAATACAATTTTCTAGGAACATATTAAAATAAACATATGAAAGCAACAAACATAGGGAAGCAACAACGCGAGCTATTGATCTACAACATAATTTGCAAAATACTACCAGATTAAGTTCATGATAAATTGAAGTTCAATTAATCATATTACTTAAGAACTCCCACTTAGATAGACATCCTCTAATCTTCTAAGTGATTACGTGATCCGTATCAACTACACCATGTCCGATCGCCACGTGAGATGGAGTAGTTTCAACGGTGAACATCAATATGTTGATCATATCTACTATATGATTCACGCCGACCTTTCGGTCTCCGTGTTCCGAGGCCATATCTCGTTATATGCTAGGCTCGCAAGTTTAACCTGAGTATTCTGTGTGCAACTGTTTTGCACCCGCTGTATTTGAACGTAGAGCCTATCACACCCAATCATCACGCGGTGTCTCAAAGACGAAGAACTTTCGCAACGGTGCATACTCCGGAGAACACTTCTTGATAATTTTAGTGAGAGATCATCTTAAAATGCTACCGCCAATCAAAGCAAGATAAGATGCATAAAGGATAAACATCACATGCAATCAATATAAGTGATATGATATGGCCATCATCATCTTGTGCTTGTGATTCCATCTCCGGCACCGCCGTGATCACCATCGCCACCGGCGCGACACCTTGATCTCCATCGTAGCATCGTTGTCGCCTCGCCAATCTTATGCTTCTACGACTATCGCTACCGCTAGTGATAAAGTAAAGCATTACAGGCATTTGCATTTCATACAATAAAGCGACAACCATATGGCTCCTCGCCAGCTGTCGATAACTTCGTTACAAAACATGATCATCTCATACAATAAAATATAGCATCACGCCTTGACCATATCACATCACAACATGCCCCGCAAAAACAAGTTAGACGCCCTCTACTTTGTTGTTGCAAGTTATACGTGGCTGCTATGGGCTGAGCAAGAACCGCTTTACCTACGCATTAAAACCACAATGATAGTTCGCAAGTTAGTGATGTTTTAACCTT
This sequence comes from Aegilops longissima, assembly GCA_021605205.1. Taxonomy (NCBI): domain Eukaryota; kingdom Viridiplantae; phylum Streptophyta; class Magnoliopsida; order Poales; family Poaceae; genus Aegilops; species Aegilops longissima. The sequence continues at coordinate 15,662 of JAHIAM010002483.1, read as the reverse complement.
CGCAAGGACCGGGCGAGCCACACTCGGTTCAGCTAAAGTGAGAGAGACAGACACCCGCCAATACCTTTAAGCACGAAAGTGCTCAGTAACGTGAAAACCAGTCTCGCAGAAGCGCACGCGTAATGTCGGTCCGCCGCTTCATCTCACAATACCGCTGAACCAAAGTATGACATGTCGGTAAGCAGATAACTTGTATCGCCCACAACTCACTTGTGTTCTACTCGGCAAATAACATCAACGATAAAACCAGGCTCGATGCCACCGCTGGGGAACGAGTAATTTCAAAATTTCCTACGCACACGCAAGATCATGGTGATGGCATAGCAACGAGAGGGAGAGGTCGCCCATGTACCGTGAGACCGTAAGCGAATCGCTATGACAACGCTGTTGATGTAGTCGACGCCTTCACGATCCGACCGATCCAAGTACCGAACGACGGCACCTCCGAGTTCAGCACACGCTCAGCTCGATGACGATCCCTGACCGATCCAAAGAAAGTGTCGGGATGAGTTCCACAAGACGACGGGCAGGACGATGATGATGCTCTATCGGCGCAGGCTTCGCTTAAACTCCGCGACGATATGATCGAGGTGGAATATGGTGGAGGGGGCACCGCACACTGCCAAGGAACGATCCGTAGATCAACTTGTGTGTCATGGGGTGCCCCTGCCTCGTGATATAAAGGAGCAAGGGGGAGGAGGCCGCCCTAGGAGGGGCGCCAGTGTGGAGTCCTACTAGGACTCCCTAGTCCTAGTAGGATTCCACCTCCCTTGTTGGAGTAGGAGAAGGGGAAAGAGGGGAGAGGAATAAGAAAAGGGGCTGCGCCCCTTGTCCAATTCGACCAGAGGGGGGCGCAGCCTCCTTCCTTTGGCCTCTCTCTCTATTCCCTGCATGGCCCAATAAGGCCCATATACTCCCCGACGAATTCCTGTAACTCTCTAGTACCCAAAATACCTGAATCACTGAACCTTTCCAACTCCAATATAGTCGCCCAATATATCGATCTTTACATCTCGACCATTTCGAGACTCTCGTCATGTCCCCGATCTCATCCGGACTAACTCCTTCGGTACATCAAAACTCATAAACTCATAACATAACTCACATCGAAACCTTGTTGCAATGGATCTCTACGGGTTCGAGAACTATGTAGACATGACCTAGAACTATTCTTGGTCAATAACCAATAGAGGAATCTGGATGCTCATATTGGCTCCTACATATTCTACGAAGATCTTTATCGGTTAAACCGCATAACAACATAATGTTGTTCCTTTGTCATCGGTATAGTTACTTGCCCGAGATTTGATCGCTTGTATCCAATACCCAGTTCAATCTCACATCGGCAAGTCTCTTTACTCGTACGTAATGCATCATTCCAGAATTAACTCATTAGCTACATTGCTTGCAAGGCTTATAGTGATGTGCATTACCGAGAGGGCCCAGAGATACCTCTCCGACAATCGGAGTGACAAAACCTAATCTCAAATACGCCAACCCAACATGTACCTTTGGAGACACCTGTAGTACTCCTTTATAATCACCCAGCTTACGCTAGACGCTTGGTAGCACCCAAAGTGTTCTCCGTAAACGGAGTTGCATAATCTCATAGTTACAGGAACATGTATAAGTCATGAAGAAAGCAATAGCAATATACTAAACGATCAAGTGCTAGGCTAACGGAATGGGTCATGTCAATCACATCATTCTCCTAATGATGTGATCCCATTAATCAAATAACAACACATGTCTATGGTTAGGAAACATAACCATCTTTGATTAATGAGCTAGTCAAGTAGAGGCATACTAGTGACTATATGTTTGTCTATGTATTCACACATGTATCATGTTTCCGGTTAATACAATTCTAGCATGAATAATAAACATTTATCATGAAATAAGGAAATAAATAATAACTTTATTATTGCCTCTGGGCATATTTCCTTCACGCCCGCCTCGACTTCCTCCCTCAGCCGACGCGCCGTCAGCCTGCCTCCTCCCCAGCGCCGGCCCTCCTCCCTCGGCGACGCGGCCTGCACTCCTTCTTTCCGCCAACATATGCTGCGGACCTGAGCGCCTGGCTGCCAGATACGAGGTTGTGGCCGGGCGGCCAAACCGTCCCTGTCAGATCCCCGCCCCACCGTGGGTTCGCCGCCACCATGGGATCCCAGCCGGCAGTCCCCCGAGTGCCCGTGCCCGCCGCCTGCCCATCACCGTCATCGCCTCCACCATGCCTCCTCCCACAACCCCAATCCAGATCCAACACCTCCACCAGATGCATGTCGCCTGGCCATGGTCACATCGGCAGTCCAACTGTCGCTTCCGGGCTTGGCCGTCAGTGTCAAGAGTAGGCCACCCCTGCTTTCACCCTCGGCCTGCTCAGCTTTCTCCTCCCATCCTATCTCTCATCTCGCCACTTGTCCTGCTCTGCTTCCATCTCCTGAACTGTTGATTATGCATCAACTCTCTCGCTATGTGGTGTTCTTGCTCCCTCTCTCGTAGCTACAACATGGTCACAAACTAGCCGATGGATCCAAAAATGATTATGGATAATTGTTGTTCGATCTCTAGTTTCTATGAACCGATGGGTAAGATTCTCTCTCTCATGCTCTCTCTCCTCATCCTTTGTAGTTTGTGTGAACTGATAGTTTATACTACGAATTCCATGCTTGGTAGTTTGTATGAACTGATAGTTAAGACTGATGAAATCCATGCTTTGTAGTTTGTGTGAATCGATAGTTGAGACCTCAAGAGTTGTCCATCTCGACTCGGTGAACTCATAGCTGATAGTTTTGTGAAGTGAAAATTCTTTTTTAAGTTCTTGTGGTATTTGATACTTTGTGAGCTGATAGCTGATACTTTGAGATGGATGTATTAACAGGCGTGAAAATGATGTCAAATATGTGCAGTTTAATGGATGGGTGTTATCTAGATCATTTTAATCTGAAGGTAGTTGCATCACTAAGGAAAGTAAAAAAACAGTATTTTCTATAGACAAGAAATGGGCATTTGGCTCAGTAATCGTCCATTACTAGAGGTATTGTCACTTGACCATTTTCCAGAACTAGTTTCAATTCGTGGACTACCGGCACTTGCAAAATTAAAGAGGCTGACCATATCAAAGTGCCCAAACTTGAAGCAAAGGAAATGAGATGCTACAAAAAAGGTACACATGCTAACAGTAGTTTTACCTTCCAGCCTTTACACTGCTCTTGTCTCAAGTTTCAAAGCAAATCATTAACTTAAAACTCCCCAATTGCTCAACGGGTTCAGCCATAGCTGCAGTGTGAGAGGACAAAAATGCATGGATTAATTGGAACAAATCACACATATGCTATGGGCTACGGATCACACACACATATTAGCGTAATGTGCTATGGATTAGATTGATTGATACCTCCCGTGTAGTATTTCAGAATCGATTTGCTCGCACTTATAGGATTTAGGAAGTACTGCAAAATGTCTTGCATTTAGTTATAGAGGTAGTGTCTCGATAAACAACATCAGCTTCTCATATAAAAATAAAATAAAGTGTCTTAAGTCCACCTTGCAAAACAACATCAGCCTCAGACAAAAACAAAATCTCTCACACACAAGACAACAACTTGTTGTTACTTCTATGGAGGCACTGACCATAATTTTTTTGGACCAACCGCTGACTTGAGAATTAGACATGGTGCTCACTATATTCTCTCAACCTTGATTGTCTTGGCAAGGCTTATAAGTTTAATTGTGAATGTAACACTTTATTTCTTGTTTTTATACTGTAATAAACCTTGTGAACATTCAGATCAGTGGAAACGGAGGGCTCACCAACAAAAGCCAAGAAAAGTATAGAAATTTATAGGTGGGTGAAGTACAAGAATACAAAAGCTAAGAGTTGAGAAAGCTAACAAGTTCAGAGGCCTCTTCCATTCACAAACGCACGCCTCTGTAGAGAAGGCAACAAGTGCTCTTTGTGATATTAATTTGATCAAAACTGAACAAGGTGTTCCTGCTTAACTAAGCCTTCCATTATTTCTATGATACATTTTGCATAGATGATAGTACATCTGCAGTTTTTGTGAAAAGTTGAGACAATGAACATGTCTACTGCATGTTGCATATCTAGTTAGGTCAGGTTGTACTATTCACTTAGTATTATATTTTTGAAACTCACCCAAAAACAATTGCTGAGATGTATTACATAGCCTCATGCCAACATAACTATAAAAAATACATTCAGTGGTGACCGAAGTTCAAGGAATATGTGTCGGTAGATTAGAGCAGGGTACCCTAGTACCCTCGAACTCGCAGTACCTGACACAGCTTGCAGACTCACGGCAGGGCTGGCCTGATGACCGCTAAGATCTCAAATGGTTCTTCGAGCCATTCAAGAACAAAGTAGTCAAGACCCCTGCAAGAGGAGCTTGCCGGGAAGGCCACACAGGCGCCAAGGAACAAGGCCCCGCAAGAGGAGCTTGCGGAAGGCTTGGTGGGCGCCGAGCCCCAGCGCGACAGGTTCCCGCCACAGCAAGGCGCTTGTCGGGCGGGCGACTCTCTTCATCTCCGCCCAAGCTCACCCACCGACGTGTCACCACGGGCTCTCCCAAGCACGCTGTCGACGGGTCAGGCTGGCCAGCGGGAACAGCGACAAGCGGCGCCGATAAGCTACCATCGGGCAAACGGAGGTGCACTTGACGGTCCTCTCACACATCGTTCAGCGATCGAGACGGGCATTGATGACTCTTGTCCCTCATCACGAGTTAGGTATAGATTATCAGACACCGCATAAAGCGTGTACCAACCCATGTTTTACTATCTTACCCTTGTCTACTTGCCATATGTGGTAACCCCTTGTGCCTATAAAAGGAGGCCCGAGGGCAACGAGAAAGGGTTGGGGGTTCGCTCAGCCCCGCTTAGTTCACCCTACTCATACGAAACCACACCTGTGCTAGGTCTTGTAGCTCCCATTGCTCCCTAGCAAGAACACAAGATAATCCACTAAAGCAGCAGAGGATTATTATCTCTTCGGAGAGCTCCGGCTGGGTAAGCCTCGCCGTGCATCGCCGATCCGCTTTCAGCGATCTCCGCCCTCCGAACCACAAGGGACCCAGGTCCCGTGAGGTGTTCGTGGGACACGATCAGCCCTCCCCGACATCTCCGGGCGTGCTGTAGGGGCGCCGAGGCTGTGTGAACTCGATCCGTGGTCACACGAGCAACTTCATCAACATCTTCGTTAACATGGCGCCAAGAAGAAATTCGCAGCAGCAGAGCCGCTCGCTGTTGAACCCACCACCACCGGAGCTGTCGTGTGGGGGAAACATCGCGGAGGAGCAAAGGCCGACGAAGAGGCCACCACGCCGCCAGTCCAAAGACAAGGCAACGCAGCGCCGGGCGTCCGACCTTCACCGCCCTTCTCAGAGGCGCGAGATGACAGCGCCGTGAAGCTCAAGGCACCATACGCCGCTGACCAAGGCTGCTGGGGGTCCCGAGGCCCTCGAGACCTGATGCACCCCAAAGATGTCGGTACGAGCGAGTACGGTCGCTATGGATGCTGCCCTCCTAACTTGGTTAGAGTCCGAGCACGCCCCGCTTTTCGCTCAGACGCTGCTGCCGCCAACCACACCAAAGGAAGCTTTTGGCAAGATCTCGCCATTTTAGACTACTTCTCCAACGGCCGACAAGGTCGACGTAATGGAGGGCCACAATTCGAGTCTCATCGGCCGCTTAACGGCAACGCCCCGCTGGCAACCGAAGCGCCGCAGCCGCTGCAAGGCGACAAGGCACGAGCAGATGGAGACGAGACTTACGGGTGCAGCCACCGCACTCCTTCCTAAAGACCCAGACGTCAATCGCCGGATCCACCTCGACAAATGACTCCACATCGCTGCCGGATGCGCGAGCTCGCCGCGACCAGCGCCAAGTTCTTCGAGAACGGTAGAAGAAGACGCCGAACCCAGACGAAGGCCAAGAGAAGCGCCGCCAATCTGACCAACGGCAGGGCCCATCGTCGATATGCATGCGCCAGGGGAACCAGCGATTTTCCAGACGCTGTAGGTTGCCCCATGCTCACTCGTGAGCTGCGGCAAGTCCGTGGCCCGACAAGAAAAACTTCAAACCAGATGTGCCGAGAAGTATGATGGTAGGACACACCCATCGAGTCCTCAAAGATCTACACCATCGCGGTGCAAAGCGGGGACGAGACGACAAGATCCTCGCCAACTACTTTCCCCGTGCTCAAGCCAAACGCCGATCTTGGCTCATGCACTTGCCGGACAGCTCCATATCTTCTTGGCAGATTTGTGCCACCAGTTTGTCGGCGCTTTTCACAAAGCGCCACAAGCCTCATGGCCAAGAAAGTGATCTTCACCTGCTTGCCTGTATGAGGAGAGTCCTCGCAAGTTTATCCAGAGATTCACCATGTGCATTACAACATCCCGACGCCCACCCCCAGAAGGATCGCATGCTTTCATCGTAATGTACGAAACCGCAGGATGAGAGAGGAGATGGCGATGTGCAGTGAAAGACGCCACGAGCTCTACGCCTGGCCGGCTAAGTGTGCACGCTACCGAAGAAGGAAGAAGGCTCCTGTGAGAGAATGGGAGCAGAATCGACACGAGGAAATCGCCTGCAAGAAAAAGCCGCATGTAAACAACAGGAGGAAGAAAACCAAGAAGTGCTAGTTGTTGAGCAGTCCGCAAGGATGGGGCCGCCAACAAAGCTAAGGCCGGTGCCTCCGCAAGGAGGTTGCTGCTGACGCCGACCGCCAAGCCGTGGGCGGCCACGACAAGCCCGATAGCTCCAACAAGCAAGATCAGAAAATCCACCGCACTAAGGGCCACGATCTCCAGAGCTGCAAGAAAGTCGAGCAGCTTGTTGAGCTGCTGAGAGCCGAATACGAGCGGCGTAGACAAGGAGAAAGCTCAAGAAGGTGCAGCAGCAAGCAAGAAGAGACCCGTCGGGAGGACGCCAGCTGCAAGGCCAAGCAGCGGCAAGGTGATAGACCTCCCGCAGCCGCGACAAGGAAGAGGACGAGGATGAAGATGATGAGGACATGGAAGACGGCGAAGCGGACGAGCAAGAGTTTCAAAAGGCAACAGAGGTCCTTTGTGTTGACGGGTGCTTCTCAGATACCTCGCGACCGCCAACTCAAGCAATGGATGCGTGAGGTGAATGCAGCGGAACCTCCATAGAGTCACGCTAACCTCTCAAGTGGTCCAGACGCCCATCATCTTTGACATTGAGGATCACCCCGATCGCATCATCGCGGTCGGGTGCTTGCCGATGTTGGTCTCGCCAACCATCCGCAACCTCGAGGTCACAAAGATGTCGTTGACGGCGGGCCGCCTGAACTTGATTTCCTCTCGCGGTGCTTCGTAAACTTCAAACCCCGACAGCGAGCTCAAGAAACCGGTACTTTCCAAGGAATCAATCCAGAAGGAGCAAGCCTAAAGGGAAGATCACGCTGCCGGTAACGCTCGGCAGCGTAGCTCAACTTCAGAACTGAGAGGGTCACGCTTGACGCCGCCGACTTCCCATTACCCTAGAATGGCATACTTGGCCGCCCAGCCGCCAAGTTCATGGCCGCCTCATTATGCTTACAACCTACTCAAGATGCCCGCCCGTAAACGCTATTTCGTCCATGGAGACAAGAAGGACGCGCTTATCTGTGCCGACAAGATTTATCGGAAGCAGCAGCCGCAATGTAAAACAAACCACTTGCCGCTCAAGCTCCCGGGAAAGAAGACCACCAAGTCCGCAAGAGCTCGCTGTTCGCCCCGCAAGCGCATTCTCCTTGAGTGCTGCGCTACCGCCGAGGACGCACCATCGAGCTCCACCGCAAGGGCAATAAACGATGGCAGCTCCGCCAAGATCAAGAAAGTGCCCGCCAGGAGGACGGCATCGTGGTACCTTCACCATCGCCACGCTGATCCTAAATAGGAAGGCGAGCTCGTTGTTTTCATGGCGAATGTCGGCGTGTTTGCATGGAAACCATCCGACATCCCCGTGTTCCTGTGAAAGTAATTGAGCACCACCCAGCCGCTCCGTCCCCGCGCGCGCCCGCCAAGCGTAAAGTTAGGAAACAGCAAAGGAACGCCAAGAGTTCATAGCGTAAGAAATCAAGAAGTTGGAAGCAGCAGGCTTATCGAGGAGTCCTCCATCCCACGTGGTTGGCCAATCCGTAGTGGTACGCAAGTACAATGGGAAATGGAGACTTTGTATTGACTTCACCGATGTTAATAAAGCTTGTCCCAAAGACCCATTTCCTTGCCGCCAGACGACCAGATTGTTGACTCCACGGCTGGATGTGATCTACTTTCATTTCTTGATGCATATTCAGATATCATCGATCTTCATGGCGTAAGAAGATGAAGAGAAAACCGCATTCATTACACCATGTGGCACGATCGCTTATACGGATGCCTTCGTTTGAAGAATGCTGGTTCAACCTTTGCAAGGGTAGTCCATGATGCCTTTGAACCACGTATACACGTAAATGTAGAAGCATACATGGATGACATAGTGGTCAAGAGCAAGGACAAAGCGACTCGGTTCAAGATTTGATGAAACATTTGCAAATCTGCGCAAGATCAACCTCAAGCTCAACCCCGAGAAGTGCGTGTTTGGAGTCCCTTCCGCAAGCTTCGGTTCTTTGTGTCTCAATGGGAATTGAAGCCAATCCCGACAAGATCGTGGCCATTGAGCAGATCAAGCACCAAAGCGCCAAGGATGTCAAGGCTTGCCGGTTATGCGGCTGCTCAAAGCAGTTCATCTCTAAGTTCTGTTGAACGCTACCGCCATTTTTCAAAATATTGAAAAGGCAGGTCCAATGAAATGGACTCGGCGGAGGTTGCGCACAAGGACTTGAAGAGATATTCGTCCTCCGCCCAATACTTGTCGCACCTAGGCCACAAGAGAAGTTGTCGTTGTATATAGCAGCGCACCAATCAAGTGGTTAGTGCTGCGTTAGTAGCGGAGAGGGAGGCGGATGATGAGCCGACAACCGAGGCAAAGCGATCCAATGACAAGCAAGGGGCTTCACGCCCGAGCTCGTCCCGATAAGGACGGATCAGCCGCAGGTTGCGATAAGATACGTAAGAAGATGGTGCAGCGCCTACCATTTTGCCGGGCCTTTTGCAGGGGCTAGATCAAGGTACTGTGTGCAAAGCTGCTTTTCGCCTCCTCATGGCCTCGAGAAAGCTGCGCCACTACTTCCAAGCACACGAGATAACAGCTTGTCACTGCTTCAATCAAGAGGATATTACAAAATCCGTAAGCAACAGTGAATTGTCGAGTGGGCACTGAACTGCCAAGCTTTGGTCTCAAATTTGAAAGCACTTCAACTATTCAGAGCAGAGCATTGGCGAATTCATAGCTGAGTGGACGCCAACGCAAGATGAAGAAATTCCAGACGAGCATCTCCGCCAAGGAGGCAAATAAAGAGTGGTTGATGTACTTTGACGGTGCTCTTCGCTGCATATGCGCCGGTGCCGCGGTTGATTATCGCACCCACCGAGAGCACCTTAAGTACATGGTCCAGATGCATTTTCCCAAGGAACAAGCAACAAATAATATCGCAGAGTATGAAGGTTTGCTTGCCGCCTCGTGATTGCAGAGACCTTGGGATCAAGAAGCTCATTGTCGGGGTTCGCCCACCCCGCTTAGTTCACCCTACTCATACGAAACCACACCTGTGCTAGGTCTTGTAGCTCCCATTGCTCCCTAGCAAGAACACAAGATAATCCACTAAAGCAGCAGAGGGAGTATTATCTCTCCTGAGAGCTCCGGCTGGGTAAGCCTGCCTGTGCATCGCCTCGATCCGCCTTTGTGCGATCTCCGCACCCTCCGAACTACAAGGGACCTGTGTCCCGAGGTGTTCGGGACACGATCAGCCCTCCCCGCATCTCCGGGGAAGGAGAAGATAATAGTGTGGGCCGCCAAGCTGCCGCCGAGGAACTGTCAGCACGAAAATGGACAATGTAAAGCTGTTGCTAAGTTTAAGCCACCAGTTTTAAATTTTAAGTTATCTTCCTCGAACGATAGTACTTTGTATGGAAAACTCCGCGTGGAGGAACCGACTATGATTAGCTTATGCCTTACTTTGTTTCGAGTCCGCTAACAACTTAAGTGTGCTGCAAACAAGGTTGCTTTGTCTGGGCGTGCATCGCCAAAGAAGTCAGTAGTTCCGCACTCAACGCCAAGGCAAGGGTATTTGTAATCGACAAGTTCTCCTAAAACGAGGGTATAAACATACAAGGGAAGAAATCGAGTAAAGGAAATAACATTTGCATTCGATGGCCTAAGATAGTGTATATTACATAATAACTTGTCGCGGCCTAATGGGCTTTTTACCTAAACCTGATCTACAAATGACAAGAGAAAGATAGACTTGGCGGCCTAGTCCACGCGGTCGCCTCGAGCCTCTTAACTCCGCCACCCCGCCCACAATGGTGCGATAAGGGCCTTGAGCGCCTCAACATCGGGCGGATGGAGGAAGGGACTTGAGGACTTTGGTGAAGTCGACGTCAGTTGCGGAAGGCCACCTTCATCAACACCTTCCGGAGAGCCTCGGCGCAGACTTGACGTGATTCCTCCGCCATTGCTTCGGGACCTCTTCCCGGAGCCGCTTGATACCCGCCAACACGCCTTTGAAGAATAGGCTGAGCTTGACGCCGGGTTGGAGGTTCTCGCCGCTGAGTATCCAAGATCCGCCATCCCCAACTCCATCACCATTATGGATGCCGGGCGCGGTGTCCACAAGGCCTTCGTCCAAAGGCATTATGTTGTCTCAAGATTATTCTCGGTGGTCACAAGATTCGACAAGAACTCCTCGGTGGCCTTTGATCTTTTCCAGCAGGCCCTTTTCCGATTCTTGACGCCATTCAACGCCTCCGCTGTGGTGGTCAGCCAGCTCCAAATCCGCTTTAACGCCCTGGCTGCATCGATCTCCTTGATCTTTTCAAAGAAACGACCGCAGCTCGCCGAGGATGTAAGCGCCTTCTCATGCTCGCTTCAACCCGCAACCTCCTCGGCACTCTTCTCGAGGGTGGACTCCACTGAGCCACCCTCGCCTCCACTCCTCTTGGCGGCTTCGGCACCGCAGCAAAGATCCTTTGCCTCCGGCGGCAGCCGATCGCTTGTCACAAGCGAGATCTTCTCAAAGCCGCCGAGGTTGATCTTCCGCCGCGCCAGCCACCTTCTCGCAAGGAAAGCTTCTCGCGGGCAAGCCTCCGCTGTTTCGACTCTTTCTCCAAGATGAAGGCCGGCGCCTCAAAGAGTTGCTCCCGCGCTCCGCTTATATCCCGGAGAGTTTCTTTTGTTGGCGCCACGGAGCTCTTCCGCTCTCCAAGTCAGCTCCCCGCCGCGACAAGCGCCTCGACTCCGCCATGGCTTTGTCGGGCGCGTAGAGCGACAAAGAACTTCCTTAGCAGCTGCCTCCTCACTCACTCGCTGCTGCTTGGGACATCAACCAGCGACACCATGGAGGCAAGCAGCCACCACGAAAGTCTCTCGACCGGCGCGCCTGAGCTTGATGCCCGGGAGCTTGATGAAGACACCCGCGCCTTCGTAGGCGCCGGCTGGGGCTCTTCGAGTCAGCGCGGCGTGGCGGGGAGGATCAGCGGTCGGTGCAGCACCGCGCCTCCTGGCCTCGTGGTCGCCAAGACGATCGCTAGATTCTCCCCAGCCTCCTCCAAGAGCCTCAAGGCCTCCTCGCCACCTGGCCTGCCAGCCAGCCTCCTCCTCCATGTTGGCGGCGTCGACATTGTCGCCATGAAGGCTTCTCGCCGGGCGGCTCCGGGCCCATTGGATCTCCGCAGTGGATCTAATGGTCGAGAAGAAAGCACAGTCAAGCAGATGTTCGAAAGAGAAGAACAGAAAAGAAAGAACCTAAGGAAATTATCAAACAGAAAATCACCGCAATGGGATCTGCTGTCACAGCCTCTACTAATGGAGGGTCGGCGGCGCTGGTCCTTGTCGGGAAGCTCCTTTGCCGGAGAGGCCTCCTTGCCGGAGAGCGCCCTTGGCGGAGAATTTTTCCTTGGTATGAAGTTGAAGCAAGGTAACTTCTGGAGCGACCTCCTGAGCTTCCTCGATGAGGCTGCTCGCTTCCTACACAATTCAAGAAATCAGATATCAATAATGAAGAAACACCCAAGCCCGCCTAACCGTGAGAAGTATACCAAACACTTACGCCGGGCTGTGCTGGGGCTGCTCATGAAGGGTTGCCGGTCCGCAGGAGTTCCAGACGCCCCTCGGCCGCCACAGGGGGAGTCATCCGAGACGACAACCACCGGCGCCTTGGCCTCTTCGACGCCTCCGAGATAACGCTCAAGAAGAAGGTTCAGAGTGAAACCCACAAGATAAAAAAATATAATGAATTGGGAGATTACAAATAGCAGCGACAAGATCTTACTCTTCCTCTTCTTCCTGGAGCCGAGGGCGAGAGATCAAACTCTGCCCGGCGACGGATTGAGGGGAAGACTCCTCCGACGCTTGGCGGTGCAGGGCCGCGACCAGAAGACCCCGCCATGCCGCCGTGGCGAATGAGGCGCCTCACTGGCGACGGTACTTGACGCGGTGGAGCGCTGGCCGGGCGGCGAGGCGGTTGTTGACCATAGGCCGCCCGCCATTTCTCCAGCCTTTATGGAGGCATCTCCTTGGCGGCACAATGGGCCTTCTTGCGCAAGCTACTTGACGGCGGAGGAGAGGCGCTCCCGCAGGCTCGCCGTTCGTTATCGGCTCTGCTGCCTCCTCACCGACGAACTTTTTTCGCCTCGGCAAGGCTTACCGCCGCCCTCCTCGCCTCGACAGTGAACTCAGACGCGCCGCGGCAAAGCAGCTCTTCAGCCTCCTCCAACTCGCATGGCGGCGCGCGCCATCTCCCGCTCAAGGTGTCAAGCGAGTGAGCCGCTTCGCCTGCCGGCGCGGATCGGCACTTCAACTAAGTTGTCGAAGAACTGCTGACTATGTCATCGGCAGTTCTCGCCAAGTTGGAACGATCCCATGGGAATCGCACAACGGCATTATCGCTGCGGATGCCGCTGTTTACGTAATTGTTGCACAAAGGCACAACTCCCCCGCAACATGCACCATCCGGGTTATCCGCTCAGCTTGAACAACTCCCCGCAAGATGCCGCCAAGCTCCAAGGTAGTGAAATTCCACCGTACATGGGCGCAGCCTCATGATATCCGGCCGCTCGAATTCCCAAGCAGGCTTCCTCTCTCCCGCAAGGGCGCAATGCGGCGGCGAAGGAAGTCCGCGCCAACTGCTCCGACGGTAAGCCCCGCTTGCCGGAGACGCAAAATCCTAGTCGTGGAATCTTCAACTTGTCGCCCTCTCGCGCCTAAGTTGCTCCAATCGCTGCCACTAACTATGGGGGTCTCGGGCGCAGGCGGTGAAAGGTCAGGCTCCTCCTCTAGAATCCAACACCGCCAGCCTCTCCACTCTCCCACTTGTCGCGAAACTCTCCGTCAAGATACGCCCTTCTTGCCGATCCTAGAGGTCCATGCAATTCCTCCCAAGCGGCCTCTCTCTACGCTGGGTGAGAAGTAGTGGCGAAAAGTGCGACATTTGGATGGACCCCGACGTAGTTCTCGCAGAGGTGCGAAAACAGCCATGGTGAGGATGGCGCTGGGGGTGAAGTCAAGGAGGCGGAGGCCATATGTGTTCATAACATCGCAGAAAAATTCAGAAAAGCAGGGGCAGAGCCCGCACCTGTAAGAAAATCGCAAGAAGGGTACCATGGAGACCTTAGCAGATGTGGCGGCGGAGATGACCTCGTGGCGCGGGATGCGCACGGTCTCCGCCGACTGTAAGAGATAGTACAGCTCCCGCAGCTCCTTCCGCTGAGCAGGATCAAGAGGGCCCGCCCTTCCGCAAGGCCATGAGCCGCGGCCGCCGATTTCACGCTTTTCCTTATCGGCCTTCGAGCCATAGGGAGTGGTGGTGGAGGAAGCCGACGGCGCAGGCATCTGAGGCAAGTGGAGGGGCGGAGCGCCGCCTCCGGGCTCGAGAAGAAAGGGAAAGCGACGGGTTTTTCATGTGACATGAAGGGCAGGGCGCCCCGCCTCTATTCCCCGCTTATAAAGGGAGAGGGACTCATGCTCCGATTTTTCCCATTAAAGAAAGCCCCACGATTCGCTTATGACGCCACGTCCGTGCGTGCTGCTCTGGGGAGACGTGTGGGTCCAAGGCAAATAACGGCGAATCAAGACCACGCGAGCCTGCAATCGCTTTTGGGCCCGCCCAACAGAGCTTGACGCCGTATGGCTCAGCCCGGCTCCTGTCGTAGACTTAGAGCAGGGTACCCTAGTACCTCGAACTCGCACCTGACAGCTGCAGCACTTACCACAGGGCTGGCCCGATGACCGCTAAGATCTCAATGGTTCTTCTGAGCCATTCAAGAACAAAGAATAAGACCCCTTGAAGAGGAGCTTGTCGAAGGCCACACAGTATGCGAAGGAACAAGGCCCCAAGAAGAGGAGCTTGCCGAAGGCTTGGTGGGCGCCGAGCCTCCTGCGCGACAAGGTTCCTCGCTGCAAGGCGCTGCCGGGCGGGCGACTTCTTCATCTCCGCCCCACCACCCACCGACGTGTCACCACGGGCTCTCCCAAGCATCGCAGGTTTGACGGGTCAGTGCCACCAATGGGAACAAATGACAAGCGGCACCGACAAGCTACCATCGTGGCAAACGGAGGTGCACTTGACGGTCCCTCGCATAATCGTTTCAGCGACCGAGACGGCATTGATGACTCTTGTCCCTTGTCACGAAAGTTAGGTATAGATTATCGTGACATCGTATAAAGCGTGTACCAACCCATGTTTTTACTATCTTACCCTTGTCTACTTGCCATATGTGGTAACCCTTGTGCCTATAAAAGGAGGCCCGAGGGCAACGAGAAAGGGTTGGGGGTTCGGCCACCCCGCTTAGTTCACCCTACTCATAATGTAAACCACACCCAAAGCTAGGTCTTGTAGCTCCCATTGCTCCCCTAGCAAGAACACAAGATAATCCACTAAAGCAGCAGAGGGAGTATTATCTCTCCGAGAGCTCCGGCTGGGTAAGCCTGCTGTGCATCGCCTCGATCCGCTTTTGTGCGATCTCCGCCCCCAACCACAAGGGACCCAGTCCCAGAGGTGTTCGTGGGACACGATCAGCCCTCCCCGACAATATGTGTTAGAAAAGTTCAATTCAACAAAGGCACTTAAGTTCAATACAGAATAGAATACGGAATTGGCAACTTATCCTCCGCAGTCGCAGGTGATGCTCCCTGCCACCACCTCGCTTCCTCCCCGATGGTGCTACGCCACCACCGCAGACAGGCAGTTCGCAGCCACCACCCCTGTCCGCTCAATGTCGCCGCTGTGGACGCGCCCCACCCAATGCCATGGCTTATAATTCAACGGAAAACAGTGGAGCCTGCTGGAGGAGTCGCGGGTCGAAGACCTTCTGCTCAACAGTACAACTTCTTGTTTTGTGGCTGGTCACCAAGGAGCTTAGTGCAGGCTGCTCCTTGCTGCAAGCTGCTACTGCACCTACGATTCTCTGGCTCAGCTGCAACCTTTCTATCGCTGCTGATGCATGCCCTTGCCCACCGACACCACCTACCTCCGCCGCCGCGACCTCGCCCGGATCAGCCACCCTGGCCCCTGCTGCCCTCCGCCACCAGTTCCTTCG
>JAHIAM010002482.1:0-32449 GCA_021605205.1 Aegilops longissima | reverse complement strand
TGTTTAAAAGCATGTTCTTCATGATGCCAATGACTTCTTCATCGCTCGAAGTCGTGGCCTTTGATAGGACTCATTGTCTTCGCCGAATCCGATAGACAGTCCGAGGCATATAATAATTCCTTGACGAGGAATTTGGTTCTGGGGCCTGCCTTGGCTTCAAAGGCTTCATCAAGACTTGCATATAGTGATTTGAAAGTTCTGGTTCGCTGTAGATACGACGGCACCATCAAGTGGAGGATCGAGTGGTAGGGCACGGCAATTCAGTTGTCGGTGCCTTGTAGTGAGTATTTTCAGTCATCCAATCTAAGACCCATGAGTTCACGCCTTCAAATAGCCTCCGTGATGTGCAGCGCTGCATAAAATCAAGAATTAGTTCTTCATTCCACCACATGTATATCAAGCAGCAGAAATTTAGAAGTCATGCGTCGTGAAGAACACCGAGGACTGGCTCAAAGCCTGGCAGTGACTCCATGTCCACATGAGGAATATGAGCATGATCGAAGATTTTATCCTTGTTGAAAAGCACTGAGGAATAGAAGTTGGCTTGGCTGGCAGTCCGTAAATGCCTCTTCCTAATGCGAGCAGTAATCATATGGATTATAGTCATGAAGAACACGTGCTCGCAAAGAAATCTTCAGCCTTGAATTTTTGCTTGCTTGAAAACGGATTCTTTGCTTGGGCAGAGGGTGTCGCTGAGTTGCATCACCACCTCAGAATCGCAAGTTCAGTTCTTCAGTCCGAGGAATTTCTTGTTCCTCAACAGATGCACCGAGGATCAGCAAGCAGCAGTTTCATCAAGACTAGTGGCTGGAATTTCTTCATGCACGTAACCAGTGGGTTGAGTTTCTTCAGAGTCCATTTGGACTGTTTGTAGGGACTGAGGAATCTGTTAGAGCGGGTGAAGAGAGGAGTATTGGGATGCAGACTTTCCCAAAAGTCATCATTCATCACCGTGTGGTGCATCCAATATCCACATCTTCATCTTCAATTTCTCAACACCAGCCTCTTCACCGTGAACTAAGGCATAGGTGAGGAATGATCGGGTTGAAGGGATTGCATCCACTTCAATTTCTTCATCAATCTGCTCCGACGGGCAAGCAGTAATGATGTTCTTCATCGATCCGATTGGGATCTCATAGTCTTCTCCAAAAGGAACAACGCCCTTTGATGGTATGGAGGAAATTGAACAGCATCAATTGGATTTTCAGATGAGCTGGTCATAGGCCTCATTTTCTTCGCAGAGTCAAGAATCGACGCAACTGATGTTTTCTTTTCTTCACAAAGCAGCTCGCTCAGCAGCCTTTGGTTTTCTTCACATCGAGGCGTGATGGAAGAATTGGAGTTGGAGTTTGTCGGGAAGTCGATCGTGGCCCACTTAACACCTATGGGACCTGGATCCCTTGTGGTTCGGAGGGGGCGGAGATTGCACAAAGAGCGGATCAAGCGATGCACACAAGCAGATTTACCCAGCTTCGGAGCTCTCCGGAGAGATAATACTCCTACTGCTGCTTTGTGGATTATCTTGTGTTCTTGCTAGGGAGCAATGAGGCTACAAAACCTAGCTCGAGTGTATGTGTGAGTAGAATGAACTAAGTTGGAGCTAAGCCGAACCCTTTCTACGTTGCACTTGGGCCTCCTTTTATAGGCACAAGGGGTCACCACATGTGGCAAATAGACAAGGGTAAGATAGTAAAAATGATAGGTTGGTACACCGCTTTGTACAAAGGTACAAGAATCTATACCTAACTCGACGGCAAGGGACAAGAATCATTAATGCCCGCCTCAAATACCTCGAACAAAGGTAACAGGACCGCTGCTGCCATTCGCTTGCCACGATGGTAGCTCGTCAGCCGCTTATCGCTGCTCCTCGCTATTGCACAGCTCGTCGACACGCTTCGGGGAAGCCCCGCACACGCTATGGATGAGCCGAGCGAGATGAAGAGAGGTTACACGCCTGCAAGCGCTTTGCCATGGCAGAAACCTTGTCGCGCCGGGGCTCGGGCGCCCACTGCCTTCCCTGCAAGCCCTCTTGCCGGGTCTTGTTTTGTGCTCGAGGGACTTCCCGCAAGCCTCTTGCCGGGTCTTGATTACTTTGTTCTTGAGTGGTTCCAAAGGAGCTGTTGAGAATCTTGGCGGTCACTGTCAGCCTCGCTGGGTGTTGCAACTGTCCGGCACGAAGTTCGGGATACTAGGGTACCCCTACCTAGTACACCGACAGAGCCTCCGGCTGGGCCACACACGGCGCTAAGCTCATGGGCTGTGCCCAAAACAAAGGCACGGGCACGCTGTCCGGATTGGCGCCATTATCAAGCTGGACCCACCACGCCTCCCATGAACGGCACGCACCGGACGTGGCGCCGTGGGGAGATCGGGGCTTTTTAATGGGAAAATCGAACGCCTGCCCCTCTCCCCTTTATAAGCAGGGAGAACAGGGCAGGACGCCCACTTGCCATTGCTGTCACATCGTAAACCCCTGCCGCTTCCCTTTCTTCTCGAGCCCAAAGAGAGCGACGCCCGCCCTCCATTGCCACCGGTGCCACCAACGCCGCCGACTTCTTCCACCACCTCTCCCCATGGCTCAAGGCCGACAAGGAAAAGGCGTGAATCGCCGAGCGGCGCTGCAGCGCTCAAGGCCGCGGAAGGAGCGGCCATCTTCGATCCTCCGCCGACAGAAGGGCTGCGGAGCTGTACTACCTTTTTTCGTCGACGGCGACGCGGCGCACCACACACGAGGGTGATCTCCGCCACATCCGATAAAGTCTCCATCGGGTACCCTTTTTCGCGATTTTTCCCATCAAGGGCTCTGCCCGCCTTTTTGAATTCTTTCGCGATGTCATGAACACATATGGCCTCCGCCTTGACTTCACCCCCAACGCCATCCTCACCATGGCTGCTGCACACACTTCGAGAACTTCGCCGGGTCCATCCAAATGTCGTGACTCTTCCGCCACTACTTCTCACCCCAGAGAGAGGAGAGCCGCTGTCGAGGAATTGCATGGACCTCTAGGATCGGCAAGAAGGAAGCGATTTGACGGAGAGTTGCGCAGCAAGTGGGAGGAGTGGAGAGCTGACTGGTGTTGGATCTTAGAGGAGGAGCCACAGCCTTTCACCGCCTCAAGCCAGCACCCCTATAGTTCGCGGGTAACGATTGGAGCAACTTGACGCCGGAGGACTACAAGTTGAAGATTGCCGTGACTAGGATTTTGCGCCTCGCAAGCCGGGCTTACTCAGAGGAGCAGTTGGCGCGACTTCTTTCGCTGCTGCATTGCGCCTTGCAGAGAGAGGAGGCCTGCTTGGGAATTCCGTAATGCGGCGGACATCATGAGGCTGCGCTCGGTCTGAATTGGAATTTTACTACCTTGGAGCTTGAAGGCATGCTGCGGGAGTTGTTCAAGCTCGGGCGATAACCCCGGTGGTGCATGTTGCCGAGGGAGTTGTGCCTTGTGCAACAACTCGTCAGCTTGACAAAGATCCGCTGCGAGCACGCTGCCAGCGATTCCCATGGAATCGCTCCAACTTGGCAGAGCCCGCCGACGACGCTGCAGCAGCTTCTTCGACAACTTGGTTGAAGTGCCGATCCGCGCCGACGAAAGCGTAGGCGCTCACCCGCGACACCACCGACAGAGATGGCGCGATTGCCACGAGGTTGGAGGAGGCTGCAGAGGCTGCCACCGCATATTTGGGTTTATCACGAGGAGGCGGAGACGGCCGAGGCGGCAAGCCTTGCCGACCGAGAAGAGTTCTTCGCCGAGGAGGAGCAGATCGAGCACGCTAACGAGCCGAGCGACCGCCGGGGCGCTTTCTCCGCCGGGCTAAGTAGCTTGCCGCAGGGGAGCCCGCTGCCCCGCCAAGGAGACGCCCGAAGACTGGAGAAGTGGCGGGTGGCATACGGTCCAACAGCCGCCGCTCGCTCGACGCAGCTTCCATCAAGGTAAGCACTGCAGCCGCTGGAGCGCTTATTCGCCACGGCGACGCGCGCGGGTCTTCGAGTCGCGCCTCGCACCCGCCAAGCGCCCGAGGGAATCTTCTCCCCAATCCGCCGTGCCGAGCGGAGTTTGATCTCTCGCCTCAGCCCGAGGAAGAAGAGGAAGAGTAAGATCTTGTCGCTAGCATTTGTATTCTTCGATTTATTGCTTTATTTTATATCCGACCGGGCTTCACTCAACTTTCTCCTTCGTGACGTTAGCTCAGAGGGCGCCAAGAGGGCCAAGACCCCGTGGTTGTCGCCTCAGATGATTCCCCTGTATGGCTGTGGGGCACGCTCTGAACTCCCTTGCGGACCCGCACCTTCATCAGAGCAGCCCCAAAGACAGCCCCCAGCCAGTAAGTGTTTTGGTTTACTTCTCGTGGTTAGGTGTGCTTGGGCTTCTCCGCCACCGATATCTGGTTTGTTGAATCTTGTAGGAGCAGAGCAGCCACATCAGAAGCACCGGAGGTCACTCCCGACGCTCGCTTGGTTCAACTACGCCGCCAAGGGAGAACTCTCCGTCAAGGAGCGCCTCCGCAAGGGAGGCCTCCGACAAGGGAGCTCTCGACAAGGACCAGCTCCGACGACCTCCGGCTAGGGAGACCGCGCAATAGATCCCATTGCAGTGATTTTCTTGTTTGAAAACATCCCTTGATTCTCTTTTCTTCTCGCTTCTTCTCTTTCAACATTTGCTTGACTTGTTCTTTTTTCTTTTGACCATCGATCCACTGCACGGAGATCCGATGGAGACCGAGGCTGCCGGGCAGGAGGACGCCGGGCGATAATGTCGATGCCGCCAACATGGAGGAGGAGGTCAGGCTGACGGCCCGGCCGGGCGAGGAGGTCCCGAGGCTGCCGGGCGCAGGGCCGGGAGGAATCCGCGATCGACGACGGCCCCGAGGCCGCAGGAGCGCCAGCGCCGCACCGACCGGGCCGATCCTCCACCCACCAACGCCAAGACTCGACCAAGAGCCCCAGCCCGGCGCTTATCTCAAGGCCGCGAGGGTGTCTTTATCAAGCTCCCCGGGCATCAAGCCTGTGGCACCGCCAAGGGGGAGACCTTCGACGCTGAACTGCTTGCTCGCGGGCCGTCACTGGTCGATGTTCGAGCAGCAAAGCAGCTGTGAGCCCGAGGAGGAGCAGCGTTAAGGAGGTTGCTTGCGCTTACTACCGCTACCGGCAAGCCAAACCGAGTCTGTGGAGGCGCTTGTCGCGAGGGCGGAGCTGACTTGGAGAAACGCACGAAGAGCTCCGCCGCCAACAAAGAAACTCTCCGGATATAGCAGAGGCGCTGGAGCAGCTTGGCCGAGGAGCGCACGCCCTTCATCTTGGAGAAAGGCGAGGTCGAGGAGCAGCAGAGGCTTGCCGCGAAGCTCTCCGCATGAGAAGGTGAGCCGGGCGCAGCGGAAGATCAACCTCGACAGCCTATGAGGAAGATCCGCCAGGCGCGAGCAAACGATTAGCGGGCCACTTCTGGAGGCAAAGGATGCTGCCGCGCCGCCGAGGCCGCCAAGAAGGAATTGGAGACGAGGGTGGCTCAGCTGGAATCCACCTCCAAGAGCGCCGAGGAGGTCGCCGTTAAAGCGCGAGCGCGAGAAGGACGCCTACACCGGGAGCTTTCAAGGCCGCTTCAGAAAAGATCAAGGAGATCGATGTCGCCAAGGACGCTAAGGCGGATCTGGAGCTGAAGCTGACCACCCCGACGGAGACGCGAAATGGCGCCAAGGAGCGGAAACGGCCTGCCGGAAAAGATCAAGGCCACCGAGGAGTTGCTTTGGATGTCGTGGACCGCCTGTAATAATCTTCGAGACAGCATAATGCATCGGACAGAAGGTCTTGTGGACACCGCCACCGCATCCATAATGAGCTGATGGAATTGGGGATGACAGATCTGGGTACTCCACCGACGAGAACCTCCAACCCAGCGCCAAGCTCAGCCTATTCTTCAAAGGCGCGGTCGACGGGTCTCCGCCATGCCCGGAGGAGATCCCAGCAGTCAAGGAGGAGTCGCGCAAGTCCGCGCCGGGCTCTCCGTAAGGTGTTGATGAAGGTGGCCTTCCGCAACCCAAAGGCCGATTTCACTAAAGTCCTCAAGTCTCCGCCCATCTGCTGATGTTGAAGTGCTCAAGGCCCTTGTCGCACTCCATTGTGATGTGGTGAGCGGAGTCAAGAGGCTCGATGGAGACCAAGGTGGACTAGGCCGCCAAGCTTATCTTTCTCTTGCCGCTGTAGATCATGTTTAAGTGAAAAATATATTAGATCCGCGACAAGCTATTATGTAATATACACTATCTTAGGCAATCGAATGCAATGTTATTTCCTTTACTCGATTTCTTCCCTTGTATGTTTATACCCTACGCTTTTAGGGAACTTGTCAGCATAACACCTTGTCATGAAAGCGCCGAGTGCGGAACTTCAAAGAGCCTCGCCGGGCGATGCCGCCCGATAAGTAACCTTGTCGCAACTAGTTGCAACACACTTAAGTTGTTGAGCGGACTCAAAATGTAGTAAGGGCGTTAGTTAGTCGCGAGTCGGTTCCTCCGCCACAGGTTTTCCATACAAAGTACTATCGCTCGAGGAAGATAACTTAAAATTTAAAACGGGTCGCTTAAACTTAGCAACTTAGCTTCTCTCGTTGTCCATTCCCCGCAAGGCGACAGCCTCGAGCAACACTTGGTGGACCACATCATTATCTTCTCCTTCCCCTGCTAACTTGTGGGTGGATGAACCTCTTCTTGTTTGAGAAGAAAGAAGAGAAAATAGTTATGGAGCCTAGTGGCTCGTTATTGCTATCGGGTGTGGATGCTGCACAAAATGTTAGTAAACACATGCATATAAGATTATGAGAGCATGTATTGACAAGTTGTGCGCAACACATAGGCTTTATCGATGCACGGGTTCCGCGCTCGCTTTGTACAAAGGATTACATGCAATAGCGGCAAGATTTGTATTAGTGGGTGGTTGCCGAACGGGTTCCGCAACGCGCTACTTTATGGGAAAAACTTGCGAAGATGCTCTATATTCCAGGAATTGCTCACCGAGCGCCATCTTCGGTCTCAAGGCGGACAACGCCGGGCCTAGTGACTCGCTTTCACCCGATAAGGGCCTTCCCACTTCAAGGCCAACTTGTTGGAATTTCTGGCGGATTGAACGCTACCAAGAACAAGGTCGCCTTCAAGCTTTCCGCATTAACTTTGCGGCTATGGTAGCGACGCAAAGCTTGCTGGTAGCGAGCAACTCAGACAAAGCAGCTCGAAGACGATCTTCCTCGAGGAGCAGCGCGCCATCTTGTCGCAGCTGCTCTTGCTCGAGCTCATCATAAGCGAGCACTCGAGGTGACCCGTGATACGAAGTTCTGTGGGGAGAACTGCCTCTGCCCATAGACTAGAGCGAAGGTGTCCGCCAAGGGCTCGATTTACGCAGCCCGACGACCAAAGAACCACCGCAGCCTCGATCCAGCTTTCTTCCGCACTTGCGCAGCTCGTCGAAAGTTCTGGTCTTGAGTCCCCGCAGACTTCAGCATTTGCTCTCTCGCTGACCGCTGCTTCTCGGATGAGCAATGTATAAAGCAGATCTTGGCGCCAAGATCTTGGGCGACAGCATGAAGGTGCGGTTTATGAACTGTGTGCCGTTGTCGGTGATGATTCCGTTAGGAATCCCAAAACGGCAAACAATTGACCAAGAACTTGATCGCTGATTGTGCTGTCACCTTCCTCACTAGTTCCACTTCCGCCACTTTGTGAACTTGTCGATCATGACGCATAAGTATTCAAAGCCCCGACAGCTCGGGGAAGGGGCCGAGGATGTCGAGCCCCTGCACCAAAAAGGGCCAGGATAAAGGGATCGCCCGAGAGCTTGAGCTGGCTGGTGTATCTGCTTGGAATGGAACCGCACGCTTCACACTTGGTTACTTGTGCAGCTTGTATCCCGGAGGGCTTCGCCGAAGAAACCTTGCTGGAAAGCTTTGCTTAGTGCTTTGCGCCAATGTGGTGACCACATATGCCTCCATGTATCTCTCGCCAACAGCTTCGTCCATCCTCCCGCAAATACACTTCAATTTCACACCGCTGAGTCTTCTTCTCGCATGTGATGTTGTCAACAAACTGGTACATACTTGACCGCCGGGCTACTTTTTCCGCTTCTTCTGCTCTTCGGAAGTTCTCCGTCTCAAGGAAATGGACGATTTGTCATACCTATGCCGGAGCTCGTGGCTCGACAACGAGGACTAAAGGCTCATCTACCATCGCGGGATCATTAGCTTCCACGGCAAGAAATCGCGGTCCCGCCGAGTTGATGATCCTCGCAAGCTTGCCGGAGCAAAACTTGTCGGGAGTGTCTGCTTCAACGAAACAAACCGCAAGGCTTGTTGGAGCAGCATCGCTCCTCGCTGATATTTGCGCTGAGTTTAGGATTTTCTTGGCGGCGGCTCCGGGAGCTCACGAAAGTAGTCGCCGGAAACCAATTTTCTTCTTGCTCTGCCTCGTTGATGGTGTTACGTTGGTTGAGTCAGCTTGAGCACAAAATTCCTGGTTCCATGTGTAACTTAAGTGCGTACATTTGGATAGGCCATCAGCTATATCATTCTCGAGCTCTTGAACGTGTTACATTTGCAGGCCTTCAAAGTGCTCTTCTAGCTTCCTCACTTCATCGACGAGGCTTCCATCAACGGACTCGATAATCTTTATTTACTTGGCGGACGACAAGTTGCGTAGTCTCCCCGACAATGAGCTTTGATCCCAAGGTCTACCGCATCTCGAGACCGCAAGCAAACCTTCATACTCGCAGATTATTTGTTGCTTGTTCCTTGGGAAATTGCATCCGGACTATGTACTTGAGGTGCTCTCCGTGGTGCGATAAGCAAGACGCCGCACCGGGCGCCTTTGCAGCGAGAAGGCACCATCAAAGTACATCAGCCACTCTTTATTTGCCTCCTTGACGGGATGCTTGTCTCGAATCTCTTCATCTTGCGCTACGCCCACTCGCTATGAATTCTGCCAAGCTGCTCGCTTTTGATAGTTGAAGTGTTTTCAACTTGAGACCAAAGCTTGACAGCCCCAAAGGCCCACCGACAACTCCGCTCGCTGCTTCCGGATTTTGCAATATCCTTTTCAAAGGAAAGCGAGTGACAACTGTTATCTCATGTGCTTGGAAGTAATGGCGCAGCTTTCGAGGCCATGAGGAGGCCGAAGCAACTTCGCACACCGTAGTACCTTGACCTAGCCCCCGCAGAAGGGAATCGACAAAGTAGACCGGGCGCCGCACCATCCTTTTCTCAGATCTTGTCGCAACCCTCGCGCTGATCTGTCCTTGTCGGGACCAGAGCTTGACGGGCGAAGCCTCTTGCTTGTCGCTGATGCACCTGCCTTGGTTGCCGCTCATCATCCGTGATCCTCTCTCGCTACTAACGCAGCACTAACCACTTGATTGGTCGCCGCTATATACAGCAGCAATTTCTCTTGTGGCCTAGGTGCGACAAGTATTGAGCGGAGGACAGTATCTGCTTAAATCCTGCAAAGGCAGCCTCCTCTTCGGGAGTCCATTTCATTGACCCGCCTTTTTCAAAATCTTGAAAATGGCAGGGCCAAAGCAGACTTAGAGATAAATCTGCCGAGAGCAGCCACGCAACCAAAGAAGCCTTTTGACATCCTTGACGCGCTTTGCTTCAATCTGCTCAATGGCCTTAATCTTGTCGGGATTGGCTTCGATTCCCCGCCGAGAGATAAAGAACCCGAGAAGCTTGCCGAAGGGACTCCAAACACGCACTTCTCGGGTTGAGCTTGAGGTTGATCTTGCGCAGATTTGCAAAAGTCTCATCCAAATCTTGAATCGAGAGTTGCTTTGTCCTTGTTTGACAACTATATCATCCATGTAGGCTTCTACATTTCGTATCTGTGGTTCAAAGGCATCATGGACTACTTTTGCAAAGGTTGAACCAGCATTCTTAAACCGAAAGGCATCCGTATGAAGCAAAGACGCTACATGGTGTAATGAATGCGTTTTCTTCATCTTCTTCGCCATGAAGATCTGATGATATCCTCGATATGCATCAAGAAATGAAAGCAGATCACATCCGCCGTGGAGTCAACAATCTGGTCGATACGCGGCAAGGGAAATGGGTCTTTGGGACAAGCTTTATTAACATCTCAGAAGTCAATACAAAGTCTCCATTTCCCATTAGCCTTATGCATAACCACCGGATTGGCCAACCACGGGATGGAGTACCGACAAGTCCCGCTGCTTCCAATTTCTTGATTTCTTCCGCTATGAACTCTTGGCGCCCACCGCTCGCTTCCTAACTTTTTGCTTGACGGGTCGCCAGGTGAGGACAGACAGCTAGGTGGTGCTCAATTACTTTCGAACACCGGGATGTCGATGGTTGCCATGCAAACACATCGACATTCGCCTCCAGGAAAGCAACGAGCTCGCCTTTGCTATTTAGGGTCAAGTGTGGCAATCGATGGTGAAGGTACCACCAGCTGCCGCCCTCCTTGGCGGCACCTTCTGGTCTTCGGCGGAGCTGCCATCGCCTTTCTTGCACTTGCCGTGGAGCTCGATGAGGGCCTCGACGGCAGCAAAGCAGCACCAAGAGGTGCGCTTGCCGGAGGGCATCGAGTCTTGCCGACTTGGTGGTCTTCTTCTTCCCCGGGAGCTTCAAATGCAAGTGGTTTGCTATCCGCTATGCTGCCGGATCCCGAGAATCTTGTCGGCGCAGATAAGCGCATCCTTCTTGTCACCATGCACAGAAATGACGCTTATCGGGCCGGGCATCTTGAGTAAGTTGTAAGCATAATGAGAGGCGGCCATGAACTTGGCGAAGGCCGACGCCAAGTATGCCATTGTAGGAAATGGGAAATCGGCAACGCCAAACGTGACCTCTCAGTTCTGAATTGAGCTCGCTGCCAAATGTTATCGGCAACGTGATCTTCCCTTTGGGCTTGCTCCTTCCGGGTTGATTCCTTGAAAGTACCAGCTTCTTCGAGCTCACTGTCAGGATTTGAAGCTTATGGAGCACCGCAGAGGAGATTAGGTTCAGGCCGGCCTCGCCATCAACCAACATCTTTGTGACCTTGAGGTTGCGGATGGTTGGTGAGACCAACATCGGCAAGCACCGACCGCAGTGATGCGATCGTGGTGGTCCTCAATGTCAAAGATGATGGGCGGCTGACCACTTCGAGGTTTGTGCGAATCTATGGATGGTTCTGCTGCATTAACCTCACGATCCATTGCTTGAGTTGGCGGTGAGGTATGCGAGAAGCACCACCGCCAACGCAAAGGACCTCCATTGCCTTCAAACTCCCGCTCATCGCCTTCATCGCCTTCCATGTCTTCGCCATCTTCATCTTCGCCTTCTTCCTTGTCGCGCCGCTGGGAGGTCTGTCTCCTTGCCGCTGCTTGGCCTTGTCATGCTGTGTCCTCCCCGACTGGCCTTCTCCTTGTCTCGCCGCCAGATTCAGCTCTCAGAGCTCAACAAGCTGCTCGACTTTCTTGCAGCTCTGAGATCGTGGGCCTTCGTATGCGGTGGATTTTACAAGATCGCTTGTTGAGCTGTCAGTTTGTCGGCGGTCACGCCACAGCCTTGGCGGTCGGCATCAACGGCAACCTCCTTGCCGGAGCCACTAGCCTTGGTTTTGTTGGCTGCACCATCCTTGCCGGACTGCTCGACTACTAGTACTTCTTGGTTTTTCTTCCTTCGTTGTTTCGCCACGGCTCTTCCTTGCCGGGCGGTCTCCTCACTATCGCACTCGCCCCATGTTCTCTCCCGAGTCTTCTTCCTTCTTCAACATGAAAGCACACTTGTCGGCCAGTATGAGCTCACGACGCTTTTTCACTTTGCACATCGCCATCTCCTCTCATCCCGCGTTTCGCACATTCCGATGGAATGCAATCGATCACCGCGCAGGTGGACGCCCGGGATGTTGTAGTGCACTCGATCAATCTTCCGATGAACTTGCGCAGGACTCTCCTCTTCTCGGGCAAGGTGGTGGAGGTCACTCTCCGGCCATGGAGGCTTGTGGTCACCGTGAAGGCGCCAACAAACTGGTGGCACAAATCTGCCCAAGAAGAAATAGAGTTGTCCAAAGAAGTGCATGAGCCAGATCCGACGCTTGGCTTGAACACTAGAGGAAAGTAGTTGGCGAGGATCTTGTCGCCTCGCCCCCCGCAGCCTGCACCGCGATGGTGTAAATGCCGAGGAACTCCGATGGTGTGTCCTGCCATCATACTTCTCCGCACATCTGGTTTAAAGTTTTTCTTGTCCGCCACCGGACTTGCCGCAGCTCACGAGTGAATGCAGGCAACCTACCACGCACGTAAGTCGCTCGTCTTCGGGCGCATGCATGTCGACAGCGGGCCCGGCGCTGGTCGGATTGATGGCGCGCTTTCTCCGGCGCCGATTCGGTTCGAGCGCCTTCTTCTTGCCGCTTCAAGAACTTGGCGCTGGTCGCGACGAGCTCATGGATCCGACGACGCTGTGGAGTCGCTGCCGAGGTGGACCCGGCGAGTCGGCGATCTTGGCCTTCGAAGGGGAGGTACGGCTGCACCTCGTGAAGTCTCGCCGCCATCAGCTCTCGTCGCCTTGCCGCCGCTGCGCAGGCACTCGGTTGTCAAGGGACGCGCCGCTGGCGGCCGATGAGACTTGAATTGTGGCCTCCATTCGCCGACTTGTCGGCCGCTGGGGGTAGTCTAGAAGTAGCTGAGCTTTGCCAAGGCTTCCACCGAGTGGATGGTGGCAACGGCGACGGAGCGAAGAACGGATGTGCTCGAACTTCTAACCAAGTTAGAGGAGCAGCATCCCGCCAGCGATCGCATTCGACTGCTCCGCATGTTGGCGCATGCGGTCTCGAGGGCCTCGATCCTCCGCTTGGCCTTGATCTATCGAACGATGGTATCGCGAGTACCATGACGCCTGTCTTTCCCGCGCTTGAGAAGGACGCGCGCGGATTCGACGCCAAGCTTGCGCCGCTTTGTCCTTGGACCTGGCGGTGTCGCGGGCTCTTCGACGACGCCTCGCTCTTCGCTAAGCTTCCCCCACCACCGACAGCCCGTGGTGGTGGGTTCGACGCTGATGGTTTCGCTGCTGCCAAGACTTCTTCTTCGCCATGTTGACGAAGATTGTTGATGAAGAAATTGCTCGTGTGAACGCCGGATCGGGTTCACACAGCCTCGACGCCCCCTACCTGGCGCGCCAAAGATGTCGGGGAAGCTGATCGTGGCCCACGGACACCTATGGGACCTGGATCCCTTGTGGTTCGGAGGGGGGCAGAGATTGCACAAAGAGCGGATCGAAGCGATGCACACGAGCAGATTTACCCAGCTTCGGAGCTCTCCGGAGAGATAATACTCCTACTGCTGCTTTGTGGATTATCTTGTGTTCTTGCTAGGGAGCAATGAGGGCTACAAAACCTAGCTCGAGTGTATGTGTGAGTAGAATGAACTAAGTTGAGTTGAGTCAACCCTTTCTACGCTGCACTTGGGCCTCCTTTTATAGGCACAAGGGGTCACCACATGTGGCAAGTAGACAAGGGTAAGATAGTAAAACATAGGTTGGTACACCGCTTGTACAAAGGTACAGAATCTATACCTAACTCCGACGGCAAGGGACAAGAATCATTAATGCCCGCCTCAACCGCCTCAACAAAGGTAACAGGGACCGCTGCTACCGCCTCCGCTTGCCACGATGGTAGCTCGTCACGCCGCTTATCGCTGCTCCTCACTGGTTGCACACCGCCGACACGCTAAGCTGGGAAGCCCCTGGCATGGCATCGCTACGGATGAGCTGGAGCGAGATGAAGAGAGTTGCACGCCCAAGCAAGCGCCTTTGCCGTGGCGTAAACCTTGTCGCGCCGGGGTTTCTGCTACCACTAAGCCTTCCCAAAGAAGCTCCTCTTGCCGGGTCTTGTTTCCTTTGTGCTCGATATCTCCCGCAAGCTCCTCTTGCCGGGTCTTGATTACTTTGTTCTTGAGTGGTTCCAAAGGAGCTGTTGAGAATCTTGGCGGTCACCAAGTCAGCCTCGCTGCTGGTGTCAGAATCGTCTGCGCACGAAGTTCGATACTAGGTACCCTACTCTAGTACAATCGACAGAGTTGGCGAGGAGGAGCCGAGGAATGTGTTTCAGTTTCTTCAGAACAACCGATGCAGCTTGCCCTCGACTTGAGCAGCTTCTTCAGCGCACTGTGGGTGCCCCGCAATTTCTTCAACGGCCGGAATGGGATCATCATCCTCGAACTAGCATTTTCATCAAAGTTGAACGCCATCAGCAGCAGTGCTGCATGTTCTTCGCTTGGTTGGGCTGAGGCTTCACCGAGGAATTTCATGTTGCATCGGGCTGCAACATTTGTGAATTTCTTCACAGTTCACAAATCTGACCTTGGCCTTGCCAATCAGATAATAGGAATCAAGTTTTTGCCGAGGTCTTGAATTTCACCTGACCTTGAGAAGCTCCTCGTGTCATCTTGACAACGCTTTTCTTCGTGAACTTCTCCTTCCTATATTGAGCCTTTTGATTTCCCTTGCCTCTCAAACTTCCATTTTCTTCAGCGATGAAGTGAGTCAACATATGACTTTGTCCGTATCGATGAAGGTCCGCATAGGGGTATCGGGATCCTTGTGCCGAGATCAATATAGTCGAGGACTTTCTTCGATCCAAAGTGGTGGCACAGATGTACCTTTGGCTCTAGCGGCCTTTTCTTGACGGTCTCGATGATTTCCGCAAGTTCATCATCGATGCTTCATCATCGAAGGCACATGGAATGCAACCTGTTTCTTCTTTGGCTAGGCCGAGGACCTCGCCCAATTGTTGCTTTGGTCTTCAAATGAGTCGGGCCATTGAAGAAATGGGAGCTGCCGAGGAACTTGCGTAAACGCCTCGAGGCAATTGAGAAGCCAGCAGTCCTTTGACATGTAGCCAGTGCACAGAACTCAAGGTTTTGACGGAGCTGTTGAGGACTTTGGTGAGCAGCAGCAGCAGGAGGAATTTGCTTGAGGGTGTCACGAGGAACTTGGCCGTGAGGGCGCAGATGGTGAAGCACTTGGCTTATGAGCAGGCTTCTTTGCATGGATTTCTCGCTTGACCGAGACCTCTCGTGGCAAGAGCAGCAGAATCCTCATTGAATTTCTTCACCGCCTCCTTTGCTTGCTTTGCCAATTTTGCTTGGCGCTTAGCCCATTCATCGTGAAAGTCCTCACCTCGCTTGATGCTTGTGGGATCAGCTACTTGGCCAGTGCCAAAGGAGCTCTTGGGCATGGAGGATTAAGAGCTAATTTCTTCATGTACTTAGGAGTTACATATCTATATTCCTCCATTCCCTGCGCCCATCTCCGCTCAATCTTCTCAATACGCACCTTATGCTGATTTTTGTTTTCTTCATCCGTGTGAGTCAGATAGATTTCTCAGGATTTCAAACGCAGTCATAACCTCGTGTTTCTTTCCTCCTTTCTATGGCTTCTTTCCGCCTCGCCATGTTCTTCGCTTGAGGAATTTGAACAATTGAGTTCTCTCAAGAAGTATGCAGTTTTTCTTCGAGGAACGCTGCAAATGAGTTAAGTTGATGAGAACCTAGGGATTCAGCAGCGGACATGTGTACCGTGAACAGAGTATAGATGCGAGGAATTTGGAGAGGTCATATGCTTCTCGTAAGGTTTTTCAAAAAGAACAAGTTTTGAGGATTTTGACCAGATGAGCTTTGAAGAATTTCACTAAGCGTTTTTGTCTTAGGTTCCAGAGTTGTATAGATCGAGGATCCACACAATTGAGGAATCTTGAAGAAAATCATTGCTTAGAGAAACGAATCAAGAGATTTGAGGTGTTCATATGTGTGAAGATTTGAAGAATAAACACCTTTGAAGATTTTCAAGAAGGTTTGAGAATCAAAGCAGTAGTAAAAGTAACTTTTAATTACCCAAGTGAAGAACACGATTTAACCGAGAAGAACAGTTGGGAAGTTCGTCTGCTCAGATCTTCCACGCCTAACTTGGTAGAGGAAGACAGCTACGGCGGCGGCGGAGTGAGGATTTCCGCTGTCGGCGCGAGTACGCCGGGCGACGCAGGTCGAGGCAAGGAAGCTTTTCCTCACCGGCGATTTATGGAGAAGCGGCGCTTAGGGTTTGAGGAGCTCGAGCGAGAGAGAGAGAGGTCGAGCAGAGTAAAAGAAGTGAGGAAGGGAGAGGGTATTTATAGACACGGTGAAAAACGGATCGCTCAAGATTTAGGACTAACATGCCCCTCACCATTTCCCTTCTCACGACATGTGTCATCCACGATCGTGTAGTGGAGATCCTGTATGATTGTGGGTGAGTAAAATAATGCATCGGGATGCGGAACGGTTTGAGCGGCAAAACAAAAGTTTGGATAAGATCAGTTTTAAAGTTCCGCTGGTAATTTCTTCAGCTGTCAAGGACACAAAGAAGATTTTGAACGAAGTTTCAAAATAGAACGCATATGAAGAATTTGTGAATGGATTGGGTTGAGTATAGCATAGAGGGGAAGGGTCCCATCACATTCACTTAGCGTAAAAAGCGACTTGAAGAAATAGCCATAAGTGAATGTTGTAGAGGACATAAACCCATATATATATATATATATATATATATATATATATATATATATATATATATAGCCAATGAAGAAAGACGACGAAATAGTGAAGATTTTGCAAAGTTGAAGAATTTGAAAAACTCAAGAATTTCAAAACTGAGGAAAACTCAAATTGAAGATTTTCAACTTTGGTGGTGGCGTGACTCCATCAGATAAGAATGATGATTTCAGACACCGCAGCATAATTGTCGAGGGTTCTGAGAATCAAATTCTTCATTAATTTCTTCACACTAAGAGTGTTATGTGTCTTTTTTGAAAGAAAAGATTCTTCATGTGTTGCACATCTAAGTCATCAATTTTGCATGTGTTGGATGTGTCATCTTTTCAAAGAACGCTCAAGATTCTAAGATATTTAGCTCACACCGCAACTTGCTAAATCTCTTCTCATCCAAGGGCTTAGTGAAGATATCAGCTAGCTGTTCTTCAGTCTTCACGTGCTCGATGGAGATGTCGCCTTCAACACATGATCATGAAGAAAATGATGACGAATTTGAATGTGCTTTGTCTTCGAAAGTGCTGAACTGGTTGTGAGCAATCTTGATGGCACTCTCATTGTCACAATAGAGAGGCACATTCTTCACGTTGATGCCGTAGTCCTTGAGAGTTTGCTTTATCCATAGCAATTGAGCACAACACGAGCCAAAGCAGCAATGTATTCAGCTTCCGCAGAGACAAAGGATACGCAGTTCTGCTTTCTTCGAGGACCAATGCACCAAAGATCGTCCGAGGAAATGACAAGTACCAGATGTTGACTTGCGGTCCACACGATCACCAAAGATAGTCGAGTCGTAATATCCAATGAGATCAAAAGTAGAGCCCTTGGGGTACCATAATCCTAGTGTTGGTGTGTGAGCTAGATATCAAGAATATGCTTCAGCCTTATGGTGTGATTCCTTCGTGTAGCTTGAAATCGGGCACACATGCAAACACTAAGCATTATATCTGGCCTAGATGCACATAAGTACAATAAAGAACCAATCATGGAGCGTATACCTTGTGATCAAGTCAATACCATTTTCATCAAGCATAGATGGCCATTTGTGGGCATAGGAATTTTGACACCTTTGCAATCTTGCATGCCAATTTCTTCAGACATCTTTGAGGTATTTCTCCGAGATATGAATATGCCATTGTGTTGTTGATGAATTTGAAGACCTAAGAAGAATTTCAACTCTCCCATCATAGACATTTGATATTCTTCACTCATCATATAGGCAAATTCATCACTATAACGCTGGTCAAGACAGCCAAAGATAATATCATCAACATATATTTGGCACACAAACAGTTCACCATCATAAGATTTAGTAAAGAGAGTAGGGTCGAGTGAACCGGTGTGAAGCCATTCTTCACAAAGAATTCCTTCAATGTATCATACCACGCCCGAGGGGCTTGCTTGAGGCCATAGAGGGCCTTATTGAGTCTCAAGACTTTGTCGATTCTTTGATCTTCAAAACCTGGGGTTGAGCAACATATACTTCTTCCTCAAGCTTACCATTGAGGAATGCACTTTTCACATCCATTTGATATAAGGTGATATTGTGATGGTTAGCATAGGCGTAGTAATATGCTAATAGACTCAAGTCTAGCAACAGTGCAAAAGTTTCATCGAAATCAATTCCTTCAACCTCGTAGCCTTGAGCTACTAGTCGTGCTTTATTCCTCACCACAAGACCATTTTCATCTTGCTTGTTGCGATAGATCCACTTTGTGCCAATGATATTATGCTTATGAGATCTGGACGTCAACCAGTTCCCTGCACATTGTTGAGCTCGAATCGATGTAATTCTTCTTGCATGGCCTGAATCCACTCCGCCCGTAAATGCTTCATCTACCTTAGTGGGCTCTGTGATAGAGACAAAAGCATAGTGCCCACAAAAGTTAGATAAATGTGAAGCTTTTGAGCGTGTGAGAGGACCGGCGCTTTAATGTCATCGATGATCTTTCCACTTGCACTTCTTTTGCAACGCGAGGATGAGCTGGTTGTCGCCGAGGAATTTGATCATTTTCTTCAGACCATTTTCTTCAAAGATTATCTTCAGTGCATCATCTCGACGTTTTCACAGATGTGGATGAATTCTTCAGCAGTTTCTTCAAGAGGAATGACATCCTCGCTTGCCTTGAACTCGATAGAATCCTCGTGCTGGTTCGCCTAACACAGAAGGTAGGTGCTTCTTTGCAGCCATTAGTTTCATCGAACCGCACATCTACAAGGTCAACAATCTTGTGTAGAGTGATGTTGAAGACTCAGAGGTGTGCTAGTCCTTTCCGTAACCAAGCATAAACCTTCATGTGCTTTCGCAAATTTAGAGTTGTGATGAGGATCTCTAATCCAGCATTTAGCAATCAAGACTTTGAAATAACTTACATTAGGTTTCTTGTCATGAGGAGTTCATAGGCGTCTTCTTGAAGAATTTGTGAAGATATACTGTTGATGATGTGGCACGCAATGTCAATTGCTTCAATCCAAAACGACTAGGCGCTTTGTATTCATCAAGCATAGTGCAGCCATCTCAACAAGAGTTCTCGTTTCTTGCGCCCACCACGCCATTTTGTTGAGGAGTATAGGAGCAGATAACTCATGAGTAATACCAAGTTCATCAAGATAGTCATCAAGACCGAATTTTGAACTCAGCCCATTGTCACTCCCGATGTGCTTGATCTTCACACCAAAGTTAGTTGAAGCCCTCGAGGAAAATCGCTTGAAGACTTCCGCACTTGATTTTTGTAAGTAACAATATGTACCCATGTGTAACGAGAGTAATCATCAACAATAACAAAGCCATATAGAGATGCATCATTAACGATAGCTGAATAATGATTGGGACCAAAGAGGTCCATGTGAAGCAATTCAAGGGACGAGTAGTGGTCATGATAGTCTTCACCGGATGCTTGGCCTTGGTCATTTTTCCAGCTTCACAGCTCCACATAAGTGATCCTTGAGGAATTTGACATTCTCAATGCCAATGACATGCTTCTTCTTTGCAAGCGCAGTAAATTCCTCATGCCTCATGTGACTAAGTCGCCGATGCCATAGCCAGCCTTCTCAAGCTTTTGCAAGTAGACACACGGCTGGTTGTGGTCCCGTGGAGAAGTCAACAATATACAAGTCTCCTCTCCTAAAGCCTTCAAGACTTTGGAATTGTCGCCTTCCATAATCACAACACAACGATATTTGCCAAAGATAACAACCATATCAAGATCACAAAGCATTGAGATCGACATGAGGTTGTATCCTAAGGACTCAATAAGCATGACTTTGTCCATGTGCATGTCCTTAGAGATAGCAACCTTACCAAGACCCAATACCGACTTTTGCCTTTGTCAAGAAAGATGATATGCTTCAGATGTGACGGTGATAAGGGAGCATCCATCAATAGATTCTTGTCACCACCATGTGATTTGTACATCCACTATCGAGAACCCACTCTGGCTTTTGGGTTGATCATCCTCAGATGAATTAGTATAACTTACGATCTCATATACTTCATCGTTGAAGAATATGATATCAAGTTCATCGATGAATTTCATCACCAAGATCAACTGATAAGCAGAGGAGGACGTGTGAAATGAAAGTTCATTTCATCATGATTAGCTCAAGCCCTTTCGTGCATTTTGTCAGCCCTCAAAGAAATTCTTCAGACGTTAAGGCACGCCCGAGACCTGACCCCGCAGAAGAGATTAGTTCTTTTCTTCACCACCCACATCTCAAGGTGGCAAAGAGTTCATCACTCATGAAAGCACCATACGAGAATGGTGGCATAGAAGCCAAACCATTTCGCTTTCACATAAGAGGGGTTAGGTAAGCATATGAATAAGCAGAGAAATTCTTCGAGGACATATGAACATATTGGTTTGAAGAATAATGCACATATTCATAGCCCTTAGCTCTACCTCACAAACAGAGTTGTTAGCACGATGATAATCATATGAGGACTTTGATCCTTTTGAGGAATTTGATCCACGTGAGGAATTTGGTCCAGATGAGGACTTGGATCCATATGAAGAATTTGATCTGGGGTTCCTATTCTTCACCGTGGTGTCATGAGGACATTCACCGAAGACTTTCAAGGCACTTCTTGGGAACCCAGATTTTCTTCATAGGGGAACCGCTCTCGCAGCTTAGTGCCAACATATCTAGCAAATACTTCACCATTCTGATTTTTGAACAGTTTATAGTTGAGTCAAATGACTCATCGCAGAATGAGGAAATTCGCATGTAAAGCCAGATAAGTTAGATGGATCAATCGAGGTCCCTTTGCAGAACCCATGAGGTTTTGGGATACCGCCAGCTTCCAAGATGTTCCATCAGCATTGAGTTTCTCTCAAAGGCAATACCTCTTTCCTAGGGTTCCTGTTGAGGATCTGCTTTTAAGCACATCACAAAGAGTCTGATGCCCTTTGAGGCTTTTGTACATGCCTGTCATGTACAATTCCTTCAGCCTCTGATCTTCAAGGATACTAGCAATGTCCTCGATGAGGAATTAGTGATAGCAGAGGCAGGTGAAGAATTTGTAACAGTTGAAGCATTTGAACATTCAGTGAAGAATTAGCGATTCACATTCAATGCACTTTAAGCATGGAGGAACAAATTTTCTTGAGAAGCGCTGATTTGTTGAGCAAGTAATGAATCGCGCCCTTCAAGATCTTCATAACTCACTCTTAGCTTCTCAAGATCTTGCTTTTGAAGAAATTCATAAGAAAGTTTCTCATGATCGATAGGAGAGTGTTATGATGACCTTGAAGGTTGTCAAGCCTAGATCAAGTCTCAAGATTTTCAACGTGGCTTTAGTGCGATCCATTTCTTCACCCAACATATCATCACTTTTGTCTAGCATGTTTTGAACCTTTTCAAAAGCCCTTTGTTGTTTTATAGCAATCTTAGCAAGTTTAGAGTAGTGGGCTTGAGATCCTCATCGATTCATTTTCACTAGATTCAGAGGAGGTGAAATTAAGACTTGGCACCTTTTGCCATGAAGCAATAGGTGGAGCGAGTCATCATCATCCTCATCAGCTTGTCGACGGAGTCAGCTTCTTCAAGGTTGAAGATGGACTTGCTAACGAAAAGCAAGAGTAAAGCCGACTAGCCACACCAGATTCGATTCTTCTTCGCACTCCTCCTCTTCCTCATGTTCCTCGATTCAGCTTCGAGTCCATTTCCTTGCCAATGAATGCCCGAGCCTTTTTGGAGCTGCTCTTCTTGTGAGAAGAAGGTTTTGAGGATTTTGATGATGAAGATTTCGATGATTTCTTTTTCTTCTTCGCCATCGTAACTGTAATCCTTGTGTTTCTTCTTCTTTAATTCTTTTCCCATCGAGGACAATCTTGGATGTAGTGACCAGGTTTCTTGCATTTGTGACAAAGTCTTCTTATAGTCACTAGATGAGGAATCACCGCTTCTTGAGGATTTTCCAAAGCTACCACGCCTTGAGAATTTCTCGAATTTCTTCACGAGCAAAGCTTAGCTCTTTGCCCAATTTTTTCAGATCTCCAAGGCTACTACCGAGTCTTCACACTCAGATTCGACACAGCCTTGGCCTTCGTGGCACGTGTTTTTCCATAGCCGTAACCATAGAGATCTCTTTCAAAGAAGTCGAACTCGTGAGTATTTAGCCTTCGAGGATATCGGCAGGATCAAGAGACTTGTAGTCACTGCTTTTGTATCATCGCTGCAGAGTATCAAATGAGGAATCGTTTATCTTAATAATTTCTTCACCACCTCATGGTCGGTGATGTCATGGCACCAAGTGCTTGAAGCTCATTTGAGATGTCAAGAGGCGATCAAGGTTTGTTGAACATTTTCATTGTCGAGTCTTTTGAAGCGTTGAAGAGATTCCAAGAACATCAACTCGAGAGTCATGCTGAGTTGAGACACCTTCATTTACTTTGGACAGCCTGTCCCTGATGAGCTTGGAAGATTCCAAAGCACTCACTCTTCCATATTGACCTTTGCTCGATGGCCACATATGATATTCTTCGCTTGAGAATCGAGTTGCTTGAATCTCTTCACATCAGCAGCATTCAGAGAAGGTGTGACTGAGGGAACACCATTTTCCACAACATACCAGAGATCGTTGTCAATTGCTTCAAGATGCATTCGCATCTTGTTCTTCTAGTAGGGGTAGTCCGTCCCATCAAGGTAGGACACCTCGCTGAGACCTTGATCATACTCAAGGGTCGATATAACTAAAACCCGTGGTTAAACCAAAATCACACGTAACAAGGAGTACTTTTGCTCGATACCAATTGAAAGTGCTATATCGACTAGAAGGGGGTGAATAGGCGATTTTTATGAATTCTTCATCGAGGAATTTGCCGTGAGGAAATTCCTTAGCGAAGAACTACGGCAGCGGAATAAGTACTCGAAGTAAGCATAACAGAATACACGATAGTCATCATGATGAAATGAAGACAATCACAAAGTACGTAAAGCGTGAATCACAGGATAACACAAGATGAAGACAAACAGATCAAGAAATTGAACTGAGGAAATTGAGAAAGTCTTCACCAAAGTCTTCAAACACAGATATGAACAAACACTCAACACAAGAATGAGGAAATGAAAGGGTTGAGGAAATAGAACCAGTTAGGTTGGTGAAGACAATGATTTGTAGACCAGTTCCAATGTTGTCTCAGCTTGTACGCCTGTTGGAGCGGCTGAGTATTTAAACTCGAGGACACATAGCCCCGACACCTACCACCGAAAGCACGCAGCTCAGACACCAAGTCCTCACCAGATTCTCCTTGAACTAAGGTCACATGCACTCGCCCAATCACTGTGGTAAGTCTTCAGCGATTTCCAAACCTTCACAGACTTGGTCACTCGGCGATCCACAATTCCTCTTGGATGTTCTAGACCATGACGCCTAACCGTCTGGAAGAAGCATGCCTTCAAAGGTAATAAGCCGGATCCACGCAGGATCAATTTCTTCAGTGATGCTCAATCACTTTGGGTTTGTAGGGGTTTGGTTTTGGGGTTTTTCCTCACTTGATGATTTTTGCTCAAAGTCCTCAGAGGATGGGTTGCTCTCAAATGACAAGTGTCAAGTTCTTCGAGCAGCCAACCAGCTAGTGGTTGTAGGGGCGGCTATTTATAGCCTAGGAGCAGCCCGACATGATAAGACATAAATGCCCTTCAATGATATGACCGTTAGGTGGATAAGATATTTTGGGACAGCCAAGCAAGAAGACAAGAACGGTCGGAAATTTGAATATCAAATTCTCGTGGCTATCATGATCCTCACTGTAGGCAATCCAAGACCGCGAATTCCTAACTCCTCGCCAGATAAATTCTCAATTGTAAGAACTTCGCTCTCACATCAAGAAATTGACTGAATTGTATGAGATTTCCAAAGGCTTCACTCAAGGGATTGGTAGGTGTAGGATTTTGAGTTGAGCATCACATGGAAATTTTTCCTTAGTATTTCCTCTAATTCCCTTTAACAAAGACGGTGTTTTATGACTCAAGAAAGAGAAAATGAAACTACGAAAACAAAAGTCTTCACGCTTCATGTTCCTCAAATGAATACCAAGTCTTCAAGGTCACACCAATTTCTTCACTTTCAAAGTCTTCGTAAAGTCTTCGAATATCAAAGTCTTCAAATGAAGAACTTCATTTTAGGGTCGATTTTCTCTCAGAATATCAAACTCCTCATAGACTTATAGACCTGTGTACACTCACAAACGCATTAGTTCCTTAACCTATAAGTCTTCAATACACCAAAATCACTAAGGGCACTAGATGCACTTCAAAGGTGCTATGGTGGATGACCGAGGCATGGCTGAAAAGGGGAAGACGGTCTCAAAGAAAAAACAACATCCCGAGATATGTAGACTCGATTGGTTGGGACATGGAGACACTTGTAGCCTTTATGGAGAGAACTATACCCTAAGAACACACACTTTTTGGAGCGAAACTCAAGTTTGCGATCATTATAAGGATCTAAGATGAGGCCAAGAAAGCACACCCAACACCTTAAAAAGGCATAGTCGAGTTTCACCTAAGAGAAGCTCAATCGAGTTTTCATATTAAGAACACGCGAGGTAACTGCTAATGAGAAAACACGCGTAGCAAAAGCATCACCCAAAAACAAAGGGTATGTACATGAGCAAGAAGTGTGAGGCCGGTCTCAACTATATGGCGATGTTTGCGCCAACAACACCATTCTCATTGATGTGTATGCGGCATGATAAACGATGAGGTCCCAAGCTTATTAAAGAAGGTGTTGAGGTTGCTATATTCGCCTCCCCAATCTGATTGAACATGGATAATTTTATGCTTGAGTAGACATTCAACATGCAATTGAAATCTGTATGAATATATCAAACACATCAGATTTGGCGCTTAAGAAGATAAAGCCAAGTGAAGCTTACTTATAGGCATCAACAAAACCTGACATAATAGTTGTGACCACTAATGATGTTTGTGCCGGACCCCACACATCGAAACACAATTTCAATAGGGTTCTTTACTTCTAGTAGATGAAACAAAGGTAGCCGATGACTCTTGCCTTGGTCGATGTGCATCACACACGACATCTCTTTATTGCTAGACACTAATGGCAGCTCATGACGGTGGATTATGTGGCTAACGATGGTGGCGGGTGACCAAAGCGAGAGTGCCACTAGGAAGGAGACATGCGAACACCGCTGAAGACGACGGGCGGATGGATCTCCAAACGATACAAGCCTTGGCTCAACCGCCACTGCGTAATGTCCCGGTTGCTCGATCCTTAACAAAAGATTAAAAGGGTGAAATTCACATAGGACATGATTATCAAGGGTGAGCTTAGGACAGATAAAAGATTACGAAGTTACCGAGGGTACCAGAAACATTACGTAAGATGGAGCTGCCTAGAGGATGACTAGTTAAAAGAGATGCTTGGCCAATATGAGAGATGGGCATACTCTACACCATTGGCGGTGTGAACTCGATCGCGCCCGTAGTAGGGCTGGTAGGTGGAGAGTTTGTTGAGCTCATTCATGTGATCCATGGAGCCGTGTCCATGTACCAGCCTGGATCAACAAGGTAGGATGGTGAATCCTTCTCAACGCTGCTGGTCCTTACCTCCTGGCGGCGATGTGGGTAGATGGGCGGCAGCGGAGGACCAAAGTCTGCCATGGCAACCGGCGCTGCTGTTCTTGCTGCCGCTAAGCGATGCCAAGGAAGCTCAAAGCGGGCGCGACGCTTGAGGCGACATGGCTTCACGCATACAGTAGCGGCACACCACCCTAGTGTTAGGCCTCACCCGTGGTCGGCGCAGGGCGGGCTGCCTTGCCGTGACGGGCAGGTGGGCGCCGCCACGAGAGGCCTGCAGGTACGCCGCTGGGCGGTGATGGTGGCGGAGGAGCGACGAGCTCGACGCTGCTGTTTCGGTGAAGAGAAGGCGGAGTAGAGCTCGTGGAGGAGGCATCGCTGGCTTGGCGTTGTGGACGGCCTCGCGAGATTGTCATAGTCGGCGCCGAGGCCTTTGATGATGAAGCCGCAAACCCTCGCCGCTAAGCGCCACCAATAGAGGTGACCGTGTTCTGCTAGCACCTTCATCTTGTTGAAGTAGGTCGAAAGGAGGAGTCCAGCTTCTGATGTCGGGCGAAGTTCGCTAGAAGGGCCATCGAGCGCGAGGTAGAGACTCTGGGCAAGGCGTGCTCCAGGTCGCCTAGACGCCCATGGAGGTGGCAGCGAAGAGACAAAGGTCAGCGACCCCGCCGCCGAGGGAACTCTAGATGGCGTAGAGGATCGCCTGGTCTCGCTGCACCCACATACGGTGTTCGGTTGATGGTCGGGCCGTGGATGGTAGGGATGACTCGCGGAGGACACGGTAGTGAACCATCAACAAACCCGAGAAGAGACCGCCGCGTAGCAGCGCTTAGGACCTTGGCGCGCCGTAACAAGTAGTTGTCCGCATGAGTCGGATGGCCATCGTTGTCGGCGGAACGCCCGGTGGGCGGATTGCGCCAGTAGCAGGGACGACATGAGCTGAGCGACAGATCCACGATCGCCACCGGCGCCGCGGGTGGCGCGCTGGGATGATCGAGCACGGCCGCTGGTGGTGCCAGTGAGCGAGGCCGGGGTGGCTCCGCTGGGCAGCTGCTCTCTGAGGTCGCCGGATGACGGCGTAGTGTCTCAGAAGTGCATCTAGTGCCCTTAGTGATTTTGGTGTATTGAAGACTTATAGGTTAAGGGTCTAATGCGCTTATGAGTGTACATGTGTCTATAAGTCTATGAGGAGTTTGATATTTACAGAGAAAGTCGATTTCTAAAATGAAGTTCTTCGATCAAGACTTTGGTATTCAAGACTTTCTCAAGACTTTGAAAGTGAAGAAATTGGTGTGACCTTGAAGACTTGGTATTCATTTGAGGAACATGAAGCGTGAAGACTTTTGTTTTCGTAGTTTCGCTTTCTTTTCTTGAGTCATAGGAAACACCGTGCATCGTTAAAGGGGTCGAGGAAATACTAAGGAAAAATTTCAATGTGATGCTCAACTCAAAATCCTACACCTACCAATCCTTCGAGTGAAGCCATTGAAATCTCATACAGTTCACCAATTTCTTTAGTGACAGAGACGTAAGTTCTTCCGGTCACCGAGGAATTTGTCCTGATTAGGAGTTAGGAATTCGCCAAAGGATTGCCTACATAGTGAGGAACATGATAGCCCCGAGGAATTTGAACCTCAAATCTCC
The DNA here is from genome assembly GCA_021605205.1 of Aegilops longissima. NCBI lineage: Eukaryota > Viridiplantae > Streptophyta > Magnoliopsida > Poales > Poaceae > Aegilops > Aegilops longissima. The sequence continues at coordinate 5,208 of JAHIAM010002482.1, read as the reverse complement.
GACTCACTGTTGTGCACGCGCCACCTATCTCAAAATATCTTATCCACCTAACGGTCATATCATTGAAGGGCATTTATGTGTTATCATGTCGGGTTGCTCCTTAGGCTATAAATAGCCGCCTCACAACCACTAGCTGGTTGGCTGCCCGAGAGAAACCGACACTTGTCAATCGAGAGCATCCCATCCTCCGAGGACTTTGAGTGAAAATCATCAAGTGAGGAAAACCCAAACCCAAACACCTACAAACCCAAAGTGATTGAGCATCATCAAGAGATTGATCCTGCGTGGATCCGATGCTTGTTACCTTTGAAGATCTGTGCTTCTTCCGCAGACGGTTAGGGCCATGGTCTAGAGCATCCAAGAGGAATTGTGGATCGCCGAGTGACCGAGTTTGTGAAGGTTTGAAGTCGCCTCAAGACCTACCACGAGTGATTGACGAGGTCTGTGTGACCTTAGTTCAAGGAGAATACGGTGAGGATTTGGTGTCCGAAGTCGCTGCTCAGATCGGGTGTCCGGACTGTGTGTCCTCGAGTTTAAATACTCACTTGCTCCAACCAGACGCATAATCGAGACAAAGCAGCTTGGAACTGGTCTACCAAATCATTGTCTTCACCAAACTTATGGTTCCATTTCCTCAACTCTTTCATTTCATATACCGTGTTAAGTGCTTCATCATATCTCTCTTTGAAGACTTTGATCAAGACTTTCAATTTCCTCGCCAATTTCTTCACCGCTTTGTCTTCATCTTGTGTTATCCTGTGATTACGCTTTTCTCAGATCTGTGTTTGTCTTCATTTCATCATGATGACTATGCCCGATTCTCGTTATGCTTACTCGAAAGTACTTATTCGCACCGCAAGTAGTTCTTCGTTATGAATTTCTCACCGCAAATTCCTCGAAGAATTCATAAAATCGCCTATTCACCCCCTCTAGTCGATATGACGACTTTCAATTGGTATCGAGCAAGGCACTCCTTGTTCTGGTGATTTTGGTTTAACCACTGAGTTTTAGTTATGTCGACCGCAGGTATGATCAAGGTCTCCCCGGATGACCTACCTTCGATGGGGACATACTACCTCATCGAAGAATAAGATGCGAATGCATCTTGAGGCAATTGATAACGATCTCGTATGTTGTGGAAAATGGTGTTCCTCCGCTCTCACCCTCACCGAACGCCACCGATGTGAAGAGATTCAAGCAACTCGATTCTCAAGTGAAGAATATCATATGTGGCCATCTCGAGCAAAGGACAAGATGGAAGAGTGAGTGCTTTGAAACCGCTGCTTATCCTCGATAGGCTGTCCAAAGTAAATGAAGGAGTCTCAACTCAGTGACTCTCGAGTTCATGTTCTTTGCAATCTCTTCAACCGCTTCAAAAGACTCGACAATGAAAATGTTCAACAAACCTTCGATCGCTTCATCGACATCTCAAATGAGCTTCAAGCGCTTGGTGCCAATCGACATCACCGCATATGAGGTGGTGAAGAAATTGTTGAGATCGCTTGATTCCTCATTTGATACTCCGCATTGATGATACAAGAACGCGTTGATTACAAGTCACTTGATCCCGCCGATATCCTCGAGAGGCTAAATACTCATGAGTTCCAGCTTGCTAAAAGAGAGATCTCTATGGTTCGAAAGCTATGGCAGATCACGTGTCTCAAGGCCAAGGCAAGCAGTATGAATATGAATGTGAAGATTCGTAGCAGCCTTGGTGATCCTCAAGAATTGAGCCAGAGCTAGCACCGCCGTGGAAGAAGTTCCAAATTCTCAAGACGTACGCTTTGGAAAATCCTCAAGGAGCAGTGATTCTTCATCCAGTGACTACAAGAGGAGGCTATGCCACAAATGCAAGAAACCTGGTCACTATATTCAAGATTGTCCTCAGTGGGAAAAGGAATTAAAGAAGAAGAAATACAAGGATTACAGCTCGATGACACTAAGAAGAAGAAGAAATCATCAAAATCTTCATCATCAAAATCCTCAAGTCTTCATCTCACAAGAAGAGCAGCTCCAAGAAGGCTCGGCATTCATTGGCAAGGAAATGGACTCGACGCTGAATCTGAGGAACATGAGGAAGAGGAGGCATCCGAGGAGTCCGAGTCCGTGTGGCGAGTCTGCTCTCGCCATCGCATTCGCTGCCAAGTCTATCTTCAACTCAAGAAAATGACCTCACCAACAAGGCTGATGAAGATAATGATGACTACGCCCCACCTATTGCTTCATGGCAAAGGGTGCCAAGGTACTCAAATATACCTCCTCCGAATCTAGTGAGAATGAATCGATGAAAACCTCAAGCCCAGCTACTCTAAACTTGCTAAGATTGCTGTGAAACAACAAAGGGCTTTTGAAAAGGTTCAAAACATGCTAGACAAAAGTGACGATATGTTGGGTGAAGAAATGGATCGCACTAAAGCCTTGACTGAAAATCTTCGAGACTTCACCTAGGTTTGACAATTTTCAAGGTCATCATAACACTCTTTATCTCGATCATGAGAAGCTTTCTTATGAATTTCTTCAAAAGAAGCAAGATCTTGAGAAGCTAAGAGTGAGTTATGAAGATCTTCAAGGAGCGCCGATTCATTACTTGCTCAACAAATCAGCCGCCGTGAAGAATTTGTTCCTCCATGCTTAAAGTGCATTGAACGTGAATCGCTAATTCTTCACCGAATGTTCAAATGCTTCTAATGTTACAAATTCTTCAATTGCCTCTCTATTACTAATTCCTCATCCGAGGATATTGCTAGTATCACCGACAATGCAGGGTTGAAAGAATTGTACATGAAAGGCATGTACAAAAGCCTCAAAGGGCATCGACTCTTTGTGATGTGCTTAAAAGCAGATCCTCAATAGGAACCCTAGGAAAGAGGGTATTGCCTTTGAGACTGATGATACATATTGAAGCCCGAGCAAGACCTCAAAACCTCATGGGTTGTCAGCAAAGGGACCACCAGTTGATCCATCTAACTTATCCGGTTGTACATGTGAATCTCCTCATTCTTCTGATGAGTCAATTGACTCCAACTATAAACTGTTCAAAAATCATAATGGTGAATTATTTGCTAGATATGTTGGCACTAACTACAGGAACGGTTCCCCTATGAAGAAAATCTGGGTTCCCAAAAGATGCCTTGAAAGTCTTCAGGTGAATGTCCTCATGACACCACTTGTGAAGAATAGGAACCCCAGATCAAACTCTTCATATGGACCAAATTCTTCATATGGATCCAAGTTCTCATACGGACCAAATTCCTCGCGTGGATCAAATTCCTCAAAAGGATCAAAGTCCTCATATGATTATCATCATGCTAACAACTCTGCTTTCAGGGTAGAGCTAAGGGCTATGAATATGTGCATTATTCCTCAAACCATTATGTTCATAAGTCCTCAAGAATTTCTCTACTTATTCATATGCTTACCCTAACCCTCTTATGTGAAACGAAATGGTCTCTTCTTTGCCACCATTCTCATATGGAGCTCGCAGAGTGATGAACTTTTGCCACCCCTTCAGATGTGGGTGGTGAAGAAAAGAACTAATCTCTTCTCGTAGGGTCAGGTCTCCAGATGTGCTTTAACGTCTCAAGAATTTGCCGGGGCCTCATTAAAATGCTCTAAAGGACGCAGGTTAATCATGATGAAATGAACTTTCATTTCACACGCCCTCATATCGCTATATCTGTTTTATCGCTTGATGAAATTCATCCGATGAATTTGATATCATATTCTTCACGATGAAGTATATGAGTTCGTAAGTTGCACTAATTCATTTGTAGGATGATCAACCCAAAGCCACCGAGTGGGTCCTTGATAGTGGATGTACAAATCACATGACTGGTGACAAAATCTATTGATGGATGCTCCCTTATCACCATCACATCTGAAGCATATCATCTTCGCCGACAAAGGCAAAAGTCGTATTGGGTCTAGGTAAGGTTATGATCACAAAGGATCGGCTACATAGACAAAGTCATGCTTGTTGAGTCCTTAGGATACAACCTTATGTCTGCCTCAATGCTTTGTGATCTTGATATGGTTGTTGTCTTTGGCAAGTATCCTTGTGTTGTGGTTATGGAAGCGACAATTCCAAAGTCTTCAAGGCTTTAGGAGAGGAGACTTGTATATTGTTGATTTCTCTACAGACCGCAACCAGCCGTGGTGCCTACTTGCAAAAGCTTTAGAAGGCTGGCTATGGCATCGATGACTTGGTCACGCAGCATAAGGAATTTGCACACGCCATGAAGAAGAAGCATGTCATTGGCATTGAGAATGTCAAATTCCTCAAGGATCACTTGTGTGGAGCCCGTGAAGCTGCAAAATGACCAAGGCCAAGCATCCAAATAAGACTATCATGACCACTACTCGACCATTCAATTGCTTCACATGGACCTCTTTGGTCCTAATCATTACTCAAAGCAATACTAATGATGCATCTCTATATGGCTTTGTTATTGTTGATGATTACTCACATACACATGGGTACACATTGTTACTTACAAACATGAAGTGCGTGAAGTCTTCAAACGATTTTCCTCGAGGGCTTCAACCAACTTTGGTGTGAAGATCAAGCACATCAAGAAGGACAACGAACTGAGTTCAAGAATTCGGTCTTGATGACTATCTTGATGAACTTGGTATTACTCATGAGTTATCCGCCCTTATACTCCTCAAAGAAAAATGGCGCCGTGAGCGCAAGAACGTAACTCTTGTTGAGATGGCTCGCACTATGCTTGATGAGTACAAGATGCCTCGCTACTTCGGATTGAGGCAATTTACATCAAGGCCACATCATCAATAGGTATATCTTCACAAGTTCTTCAAGAAGACTGCCTATGAACTCCTCAACGACAAGAAACCCAATGTGAGTTATTTCAAAGTCTTGGTGCTAAATGTTGTTAGAGATCCTCATCACAATGCTAAATTTGCACCAAAGCACATGAAGGTTTTATGCTTGGTTACGAAGGACTCGACACCTACAGAGTCTTCAACAATGTTCTTCACAAGATTGTTGAAACCGTAGATGTGCGGTTCGATGAAACTAATGGCTCACAAAGAGAGCACCTACCTTCTCGTGGATAGATGAACCAGACTTGAGGATTCTATCAAGTTCAAGGCTACCGAGGATGTCATTCCCATCAAGAATCTGCTAAGAATTCATTCCGTAACGTGAAGAATGTCGAGCTGATGCACCAAGAAAATGCTCAAGAAAAT
>JAHIAM010002481.1:0-30533 GCA_021605205.1 Aegilops longissima | reverse complement strand
AGGTCAATGCAAGCAGAGCCTCGAGCGGTTCTGAGAACGAGCTCGCCTTGCCAAGAAGCAGCTCGAGGACAAGGAAGGTAGTAATACCTTATGTATGTATATAAAAAGATGTGGTTGCAAAAATGACAGGACTAACGTGAGTATTACAGGCCACAACCGTGTGGCGACTCAAGGAAGCGCCTGTCCAAGGTCAAGAAAATGCGCCTGGAGCATACCCAGCGAGAAAAGCAGGAGGCGCGGTGGCGGAGGGCAGCAAGAGCTCCAGGCTCGTGAAAAGAACGAGAGCTTGAGCTTGACTCAAAGACTCGAGAGTCCGAAGTCCTTCTGGGCGCTTGAGAGCGCCAAATCTGCCAAGGTCAAGCCCAAAAAGCCCTCCAGAAATTGAGGCGATGAAGAAGATAGCGGCGGTAAGGCATTCTTTATGAAAAGCAAGCACGTGAAAGTGAATTACTTGTTACTTACCCGAGTCCGGAGCTCTAGGAGCATTCGCAGATCTTTCCCCGTAGCAGTGTCCGGTTGCCAGATTCATGAGCCGAGGAGGGAGCTCAACGGAGAAGGTGTTCTGTCTCAAGATGCTAAGGCCGACACCCGTGCTCTTGAGCGACCAGTCAAGCAGCTAGTCGAAGCCCATAAGGTGGCCGAACAGGCCATGAAGGGTCTCATAGTCCGCCGTGGCTCGGGGAAGCCATGCCCGGAGCTACTTCGGGATGGTGAGGCGGCGTGGATGCCTGTCCATGGATTGAAGGCATCAAGCGCCCAGATGAATCGAAGGTGCTCAGAGGCTCTTGCCCAGCTAAAGTGCACTGGGCAAGATGGACGCCGAGAAGCTTGTGACGACGGACCACCGCCGGGCAAGGAGCATCGCAAGCCCGAGATGTATTATGAGGGCGCCTCAAGGGTGCCCGCTTTATAGCGGATGAATGCTCCAAAGATGTAAATTTTTAGTAAACTTGCATTTGTGATCCTCAGACGCTGAAAACTTGTTCATATGCGCTTAAGCAACGCTTTTGAATTTAAAATATTACCTTCTCAGGCCGCTTATTAAATTTGAGAGATGGCGAGTCGGCTTCTTCGCCCCATGCCACGAAAGTGCGGTTTGGATAAACTTGAGCTTTTTTCCCATTCTTAGGTCCTTCGAGGGAGGCGCCAACACAACGTAAGAAGGCAACCGGATTATAATGCTTGAACACTCTCACTTAGCCATAGAATTCTATAATTTTAAATTTTGCAAGCCCCTAGTGTTCGAAGACCGAGTTCGGGCGCCATCCACGCTTAGGCCGGACAAAGCCGATCTCGCCTAAGCGCATAAGTCTTGAGGGACTCAAACCTCTCAACAATGACTCAGCTCTCGCCCTATCATGACGGCCGTTTTAGCTTTTCCACCGAGGTGCTTAGCCCAGCTCAACCGGGCACAATCGCAGTGGTTCTCCCAAGCTATCTTAGCCGATATAACCGAACGTAAGGTACCAAAACATGGGAGCCGCAAACCCAACTATTGACCCAAGACATGATTCGAGCCGATGCATATAATGCTATAAGTTCGGGTGCCGTGACTCATGAGAGTGTTCGGACTTCACACCATATTCTGGGGTACGTAAGCCCTCGTGTATTGGAAGTACCAAAGTGTATGGTTGCATAATGTCATAACTGAACATATTTTATAAAAAGGAATGCAATAATAGACAAAAGCTATGCATTGTTTATTCAGAAAATCTGTGGAAAAAGCTAACGATACAAATAGTGCGATAAGCAAGAGATGGGACTTTTGACATGTCCTCCTGGGGCTTAGCCTGGATGATATGTGAAACAAGTATACGCTCGCTATAGAGGTCACCCGACACTGACGAGCTTCGCCTCCCCGGCTGTTGCATCATGTGTTCGGGCGATTGTACGCCGGACCGCCTTCCGGAAAGTGGATTCCTGAAAAAGAAAAAAGAATGACAAAATTGGAGCCCGTGCGTTGAGCCGCATTTTGGGCATGCCGGGTCGTGCTCCCTCCCTATGCCCATGGTATTTCCAGAAAGTAGTTATGTACGCAGTAGTACTGGTTTCGCCATTTCACGAGGGCTGGGGTTAGCCGCATTGCACGCTGCGTCGGAATGTGCCAGCGGTCTTGTTGTAGGATACCCAGCGCGCTTTGACGGTGTCCGGACGCTTAATGGCCAGATCGAGAATTGCCTTGAGAGGCTGCTTTGTACTTCCGCCAGAGGGCGCCAGATGCTCCTCCGCTCGAGAGAGCGTCCGTGTTTCCATTGACCGTAATGACTCGAGGGCCTCGCATCTCGAGCTTGAGGTATGTGCATAGTGCGCACCGCATTGAACTTTGCAAATGCGGTTCATCCGAGCAGGCGCGATAGCCATCGCGAACGAGACTATGTCAAGATTTACTCTCGCTCGAAATTATCCGGGATCCAAGACCACCTCAAGTGTAACCGAGCCCGTGCATCTGGCCTCTACACCTGGTATGACGCTTTAAAGGTCATCTTTGTGGGTTTAACTTGAGGGATCTATGCCCATTTGTCGACCGTATCCCGATAAAGTAGGTTCAGTGCTGCCACCGCCCATCGTGACTCTAGTGAGGTGAAATTGCCAATGATTGGGTCTAGAACTACTGCGAAACCCGCATGGCGGATGCTAGTGGGTGGTCCTTCGATCAAAAGTGATCAGCAGAGGACCACGGGTTGAACTTTGGGGCGACTGCTCCATCGCATATACGCCCCTCGAGTGCACGCTCGCCCCTTTGGGTATGTGGGTTATGATATCATGTTCAGCGCCGACTTGTGGGGGAAGCCCTTCGTCCCCCTATTGTTCGCGGTCGGCCTCCTCGCCATTGCTATGCAGCCCTTGTCATTGTTTTCGCCGCTTAACTTGCTCGTCGTTGAACACCCAACAACCTGCTGGTGTGGTTGGCTGCTTGGGTGCCATGTATCCGCATGAGCGATCGAGTATTCGGTCCAAATTGATGGGCCCGAGTATTTTTTGAATGCCTTTTTCCGCCGACCGGTTTAGAACCTCCGAATCCGCATTGACGCCAGATCCTCAAGATTATCGCCAGCAGCGGCGCTTGTGCTTGTTAGCGACGCGACCTGCCATTGTTGTCCTTGTATCCAATTACTGTGACTCTTGGTCATGTTTTTACTACGACAGCTAGCTGTCTTCTTTGCGCAAAAGCGGTCATGAGTGTTGTGAGGGCTGCCATGGATTTCGGCTTTTCCGTCCCTAGGTGCGCAAGCCATTCGTCACGGATGTTGTGTTTGAAGGCTGCAAGGGCCTCTACGTCCGGACAATGACTATTTGATTTTTCTTGGTTAGGAACCATGTCCGTAATTGTCCGCCGATTCCTCCGGTGCTGAATTATGTGGCTTAGGTCATTACGCCCCGTGGTCGCATTATAAGTGCCCTGAAATTGTCGAGGAATGCGAGCTCTGTGTCCTCCCAACAGCCAATTGACTCGCGGCAAGCTGTTGCCAATGCCGAGCTGGTCCTTTAAGCTTTAGTGGGAGGTATTTGATGGCGCAGATCATCACCGCGGCCATGTGGATATGAAGGAGATAGTCCTCATCCATACCACAGGGTCTCACAGCCATCGATGATTCGATGTTTACGGGTTTGAAACCCTCGGTGATTTGATGATCCATTACTCATCTTGAAGCATAGTGGGTGTGTGGCGCCCGATCGGGCTATATCACGACGCATCTCAAATGAGCTTTGTCTATTGTGTTCCCCCCCCGGAATTGCCAATCCGAGCGGTTTCGTGGGGTTAGCCCAGCCATCCGTGCATTTGTTTGGTGTCCCCTCCAATACCCAGGTCTTCACCCCGTTTGGTTTCTTTTTGACCCCGGGGGTTTGAATGGACCAACTCGGTAGGGTGGGCCGGGTCGGCCAATCAGCTTATGAGGTCTAGGTGTTCCCCAATTGGGGTAGCATGCTTTGGGGTCGGGCGGGCCCACGATTTTCGCCGAAGGACTTCCCTCCGTCCTCAAGTCTTGGTCAGCTTTCGGTTTTTTCTTGAGGCGTGGGGCCTAAGCCGATTTGAAACGTGGTCGACGGGATCCTCGTGTGAAATTTGTATCTGGGCTTCCTCCCCTGGGGGATGTAATTACGCCCTCACCTTTTTTCCCATGGGGCTGGCTTTCCACCTCCCTGCTGTTTTCCCGAGGGGTTGTCCGATTGCCGGTGTTTTACCCTGTGCCGAATCGCGCTTTTGGTTTGGGGTTTGAGGCGAAACGCCCCCCTTGGTGCTTCTTGGGGTCATCCTCCGCTGTTCCTGCCATTTCTTTTTTGGGATTCCCCAATGTGTGCGAGGGGCCCCGCGCCCGTAGGCTTGGTTCTGGTCCCTCCCTGCCCCATTCGCCATTTTCGGGTGGTCCACTTAAATCATGGCGAGGGGTTTGGTGGTGGGCTTTGTTTTTTGTTGTCCGATCCCAACCTTTGCCTAGTTCGAGGTCCGGAAAAGTAACTTTGGAATTCAGAATGTCGCCAAACGCGAAAGTGCGAAAGATGTCCGGCGGTGAACTCCATGATAGCGCCAATCGGATTCGGGGCGCGAAGGTTCGGAGTCCGGAGGAGTTCGCACCTTGAGCCGCCGAGCGAGTATGGTGTTCGCCGATCGCAGAGAGATTGCAGCCCCGAGGCGTGTCCAGCCACCCGCCCTCAATTGGCGCAGTTGGGAGCTAAGGGCCGAGCGGACCGTGGCCCCGACATGTCGGGAGAGTAGATCATGCAAATCGTGAAAAGGCGACGATTGGGTCAACCCGCGGAGATCAAGTCTCCGCGACGCCGGGCCGTAGTTCAAATTCAAACGACCCGATGGCCGGGGTGTAGCTGATCCGCTTCCAGATGGCTGCTTAATTGCCCGCAGAAAGCCGCCAAACGAAGATCTGTCCGGGAGAAAAGTCTCCTCGACCGATCGTTGTTGATGATCGAGGAGCCATCGGGCCTAAAGGTGACCAACGAGGAACTCTCAATGAAAGCACCAATGTCGGGTCAAACCGACGGATCTCGGTAGGGGGTCCCGAACGGGCCTAGGTGGATGGTAAAGAGACAAGGACACGATGTTTTAACCAGGTTCGGGCCCTCCGATGGAGGTAAAACCCTACCCCGCTTTATTAATATTGATGATATGGGGTACAAGAGTAGATCTACCACAGATCGTGAGAGGCTAAACCCTAGAAGCTAGCCTATGGTATGATTGTTGTTCGCCCCACGGATAAAACCCTCCCTTTATATAGACACCGAGAGGGTTAGGGTTACAAGAGTCGGTTAAATGGGAGGAGATCCAATCCGCACGCCAAGCTTGCCTTCCATGCCAAGGAAAGTCCCATCCAACGGACTAAGTCTTCAATCTTGTATTTCATAGTCCGGAGTTCGCCAAAGGTCATAGACCGCCATCCCGACACCCCTTATCCAGACTCCTCAACCCTCCACCGCCTATTGTTCATCCAGCCTCCACACCACGGGTCCTGTTCAACCACCCTCCACCGCTATGCTCATCCAGCCTCCACCACACCACGGGTCCTGTTTTCCAGAGGCAACGCCACCCCACGCTCATCCAACCCCCCGCAACGCCACGCTCATCCCAAAGGCAATCGATCATTGTTAGCGCAGAGCGGGGATCGCCGACGGGTTTAGAAACCATCGATCGATCACTAGGGTTCAAGAACGAGCCGCAGGCAACGCCGGGTTTAGTTAGAGCCCAACGCCCCCAGTTCGAGAGCCAACGCCTCACACCGCCAAGACGGGTACGAGAAACGCGATCGCCGCCCCGACCTCCTCCGGAATCGAACTTCCAAATTTTCTCGCCTTTCTACCACGGTTTTCCATGGACGCCCAAAGAATGTCATGCAGCTGCGCTCCGCCCACCCGGACAAAAGCCCATTTTCATCATGATTTTTGTCATAGAAGTAGGAGCCCACCACATCTATGATGATACCGGTTTTGTCACAATTATCGCCATAGAAGTGACATATGTATGAGAAAAATTGCTCGCCCAAAATGTCACGGATGTTCTTTTTTTGTAGTGCTTGTTCAATCTCCATCGGAAAGTCTTTTACTGCTCATAACACATCATCCCGGATCAACTCCTTGGCCACATTGAGCTCATTATGATGATTTCACCGAAAGGGCCCAGATACCCCGCACACGGGACAAATCCCAAATTTCTTCGTCAACCCAAGACACTTATGGAGATACCAAGAGGTGCCTTTATAGCCACCCGCCCGTCAGATGTTTGGCACCCCAAAGCATTCCTACGGATCCGGAGTTGACAATCTCATGGTCTAAGAAATGATACTTGACATTAGAAAAGCTTTAGCAGAACTACCAATCTTGTGCTATGCTTAGATTGTCTAGTCCATCACATCATTCTCCTAATGACGGATCCGCTATGAACAACATCCAATGTCCATGGTCGAAAACCGTAACCATCTATTGATCAATGAGCTAGTAAACTAGAGGATCACTAGGGACATGTTGTGGTCTATGTATTCACATGTATTACTTTCGGATAACAAATTATAGCATGAACAATTAATTATTTCAACAAGGAAATATAATAATGACCACTTCATTATTGCCTCTAGGGCTTTTCCAAAGCTCCCACTTGCACTAGAGTCAATAATCTAGTTACATTGTGATGAATCAACACCCATAGAGTCCTGGTGTTGATCATGTTTTGCTGTGGAAGAGGTTTAGTCAACTTCAGGAATTCAGATCCGATGCACTTTACAAATATTTATGTCTCCATCTTGAATATATTCAAATGGAGTTGAAGCGACGCTGATATGCCTAGTCTTCCGTGAAACCTGGGCTCCTTGGCAGCTACAATAGCCTTGTCGAAGAGTGTCATTCCACCATTGGGAATAACTCCAGGTTGGTGATGAACTTTCACCGCATCGCTTCCGCTCCCAGGCTACTATGTACTCCACATGTAGATCCCGCCACATGCTTTGCTTGCAACGCACACCGCGCCCCACCATTCAAAAATATACACGATCCGGGTTTATTGGCCAGCCCACATCGACGTAACCCTTTTTGACGAGTTTGTCACCTCCATAAACGAGAAACATATCCTTAGTCCTTTTCGTACTTCAGATATTCCGATCATTGCCAAAGGTTCCATGCCGGGATTACTTTGGTACCTTCCTACCAAACTTACCAAGGTTCACATCACGCACAAAAGATGGCATAATAATATACCCTTTGCCAAGGCATAGGGATGGCACTATCTTTCTCTAGCTTCCCAGGGTCGGGCATTGAGCCGGCTCAATCTCACACCTTGCAATACATGCAAGAACCCTTCTTGGACGATCCATATTGAACTTCTTCAATATCTTGTCAAGACCGATTTGCCTAGGGTTTGTAAAGGGTTTAGACATTTGAACTCTGGCACCGATAGAAAGAATCGGTAGGGCCAGTTTGACTTTAGGTTTAGGCGATGAGGATGTGAGAAAGGGAAAGGGTTTTGGAGCATATCACTACAATGAAGCAAGAGGCTCATTAAGAAACACCTCATCCCTCCTTGATAGTATTGGCTTTTCCTATAGACTCAATGTGATATTGGATCACTAAAATTAAAATGTAGAGTCTTGAGCTTTTGAGCTTGAGCCAACCTTTGTCCTTAATATTTTGAGGATCCACTTTCATCATCCATGCCATGCCATTCATTGAGCTTTCCTGAAATATTTGTCTTGGAATAGCATTAGCTCAATGAGCTATATGTTGTTATGAATTACCAAAACCACTTAGGATAGTTGCACTTTCAATCTCCCCTTTTGGTAATTGATGACAACATATAGATCAAAGCTCGAAAATGAAAATAAGATTGAAAACATCGCCGCTTTGAGAAGTATGTGATAAGCAAAGCCCCAACTTTGTGCATATTTCAAGATTTGCTTTGGACTGCAAATGCACAAGGAATTAGGCTCATGGGTTACTCTTCCATGTCACATACATCTTGGTGGAGCACTCAAAATAATAAAGATTGAATACATGCACTCATCACCGAGCAAAGTGAATGATCATATAAGGATAAGTAAGATAATAACATATAAAAGATAAGTGTAGCTTATGATCAAACACATGATCATGAATGTCTCATGTAATTGCATATTATCTCAAGCAATCAAAAGCAAACAAAGTTCAACCAAGAAGACAAGAGAGAAAAAAGCAGCAAATCTCTCCCGGTTTATGATCTATACATTTTTTCCCTTTGGCAAAAGTTACCAAAAGTTCCTAGAAAATGCAAGGACTATATCGCCTTCGGCTTGGTCTTCGCTGGGGACATGGCTCCTTGGACAAGACTTCAGAGATGTGGAAGGAGCCAAGGAGAGGCCGAGCTGGTTTGGCCGAGCTGTAGCCGAGCGGAAGTAACTCGGTGATCGCCTCAGCTGATCCCCAGCTCGAGGACTCGCAAATGCACGCTTGTTGTCCCGCCTTCCTCTCCTCGGATGTCATCCCGTAGTGCTCCAACCGATAATCCACTTACTTTGACATCAAGATCATAGAATTTTGTTCCATGATTCTTTCCGCCTGTTTTGAGTTAGGTGGCCAACCCTTCTCAATCCGCAGAGTTGATGCTATCAACCAAGCCTCCGCTTGTTCTTTAGAAAGTACCGATGCCTCGCTTGAGTTGGCATCTTGGCATCCTTCTTTCCTTGCCTTTTTTCTTCTCTTGAGCTTGTACCGATGATGGTTCATTCTCAACATGACAACTTGATTGTCCTCAAATTTAGGATAGAGAACAAGTGTTCCTTATCCAAGATACTTCCCTCTCCCCATCTTTGAGTTAATCAACTCCAATCGGCATATCCACAGCCTCCTCTTTGGTCCGTGCCTCTTGATAGTTTCAACTATGAGGCTCATGACCTTGAATTTGGGGCACATAAAAATGTGAAGCAAATTAATTGCATGCCCTCCGATCATGTTGTGGTCACTGATTTGGGAAATAGAGTGTGCCTTAGGATCCGCTTGAGGAGGCAGCCCGACGAAGAATATGAATGATCCAATCTTGAAAGTCTCAAGTGCATCATCGTGGATCTCCTTGTACATCCGTGACATTGGTTATTATCCATTTTCTTCTTGGGATAAATGTCCAAGTCGTTTTACCTCCTTGGGGGCATTGATCGATTTCCCATTCCTCTATGGTTGATTGGTATCTTGTTCCTTCACATCCAAACTATCCTTCCTCCGGATAGAAATTGTGGAGTAGAATTGCATAATGAGCTATCATTCCGCGGAGCTTCCCCAACAAAATCAAACTCCACACGACGGCATACACCCGTGATAGTGTTCTAGAATGTAGGTCCAAAGACCCACCTCATATCACAAACTATGGGCTTTTATCCAATAAGATGGTCTCATAGAAGTCCCGCCCTTCCTTGGTGTGGAACCATAATCTACGAGTCCTTCTCCTAGTGGCATATGGATCGACTTTCCATAGCATCAACCCAGATCTCTCCCGATCTTCATGTTCTCACCAGGATGAGCATCATTGTGGTCCGAATCTTGGGTTTGAGCCTAAGACCGCCTTCTTCATCTTCCTCAAGAGCAAACCGCAGGGGCTTTGTTCTTCTCACCGGTATACCCTGGTATTCCTTGGTGCACTTTGGGCTTGGGGCAGCTTTGGGCTTTGAAGTTGCAGCCCTCGACTTTATGGCATCACCCATCAACTTTTGTGCCTTGGGTGCTGGTTCAAGAACCTTCTTCTTCCTCTTCCTCCATCATAGAAGGCTTCCCAATCACTGCCATGGTCTTCGACCCTTTCCTTCCTTTTTTTCCTTCAAAAGGAAGGCTCTTTGGGTTGGGATTCCAAAGAAGCTTGAGGAGACTGGCTTTGGACATTGGTTTCACCCAGGACTTTTGATCTTCATGTGGCTTTATGCGGCTTGAGCTATACCCTTCTTGGGCACTTTCTTCTTGAACTTTCATCCTCAACGCCACATAATCCTCATCCCCATCGAGGTCTTCTTCTTCCTTGTCCTTGTGGCAGCCTTTGGGCAGATTGCGGGAGTGCTTCGCCCCCATCCGAGGCTAGGGACTAGTGCCCTCACCATGTGAATCTGCTTTCCGACTTGTTCGGTCACTTTGTTTCGACATGTGCAAATTAATCGTCCAAACTGTGAATAGTTATAGATGAGGTAGAGTGATGAGCATCACAAAATGCAGAGATTTTTGAAAAGAATGATTCAAAAACTTAGTTTTAGTTTTCCACGTAAAGCATTTGATCTACCGATTTTCAAACTCGGTGATACCAAGCAGTTTGGAACCTAAACTAGTGAATCGCCGATCGAGTCACGCCGTGGCACCGAGACGCTGGGTTTCACAAAGTTCTAAAATTGGTCACACCGAGGAACTCGGCACGAGACTTACTAGTGCAATGGCGTTAGCCAAATGGGACCGAAGTTTTTCCTGTGGGTCCGAGATGGTTTCGGGAAACCTAACCCTAAATTTTCAATCACACCTATTCTAAGGATCGCTTTGAGGATAGAAGTGTTTTAATCGAGCAAGATGCATTACAACACAATGTGCTAAGAGTCGATGAGGATAGCACATGATCGAGTTCATACCCTAGTTCGGGCGGTGAACTCGCACGGCGGAACGGCGAGAAGAATTTCTGATTTCGGCAGACCAAAGGTGAGGCGGTTGGCATGAGGTCAACGATCCGAGACCTAGTAGGAGGGAGCGCGGGCGAGGAGTTTAGAAAGTTTTCCAAAATTTCCGAGAATATATAGCCCGAATCGCCGGTCCGACCGAGTGGAAACCGGTGGACCGAGATGCATAACATACAAAGAGAATCGGTGACCAAAGTTCAAATCGGTTGCACCAAGATGAAAATAGATTGATTTAGTGATCTCGATGACCGAAATGGAGGAAACGGTCAACGAAAATCACAAAGAAGTTATGGAAGTTTAAGTCTATGACGAATCGGGACTCAGTGCTCCTCACAGAGTGGTTCAATCTGACTTGATCAAATTTTGTGATGTAGCATGAATAGAGTTTGAGACAAAAAGCATTGATAGCTAGAGAAGGTTCTTAGGCATTTTGTGCATCCACTTGGCCAAACAAAGAGAAGCCAATCAATCAAAACAACAAGTGGATGTCCACAATGAGTAAAATATGCATCCAACATGCTCACACAATAAAATGACAAATGAAATTTGTGACAAAGCATGCACAACCAATTCTAGCATCTATCAAACAATTGGCGATGACTAGGTCATCTATATATGAGTATATTGATTAGGAGTCAAATGAGAACATTTGATCATAGGTCATACTCATCGCTTAAGCTCAAGTGGGTAACTTTTACATAAAGCATTTATGTGTTCACATCATTAGAGTTGCTTTGACTCAATTTTAGAGTTAAGCCCCCTAGATGTGAGATCCCAGAGGGATAAACAACCTTGGGTTTTGTCGATGATGACTTCATGTAGGTGTTGAAGATGTGGATGCTCAATGTTGATGTAGATCTCTTGAGCAATCCTTTGAAGTGAGTTGCACTTTAATACCTACATGGGTTAGTCCCACAAGGAACAAACAAGAATATCCATAGACATAGAGTGATGCACACACAAAATGTTGTCCATGAAAACATTAGGTTACCTTGTCCCTTGCCTTACCAACATGAGGGTTTGTGACCCTTGAACTAGTGTAAGATATGGAAGGTGGTTGCACTTGTCCTTGCCATAATGATATGAGTGAAAATGTTGGAGTCACCCTCAAGAACTCTCTAGTTCTTCTTCTTCGATCCACATCATCTTGATGGAAACTTTGTAGTAGTTTGGCTTGATGAAGTAGAATTGGACGAGTCTTGGGAACCCACTTACCAAGGCCTTAGGTGCTTCTTCAAATGCATCAATCTCCTCTGAAGCTTGTCCTTCCTTTGTTCTTGTGGTCTTGTAGTGGAAGATCATTTGTGCTTGTGTTCCTTGAAGGAAGTAGGATCATCTTTGTTGAGGAACAAACTTGCCTTGGGGTATTGATTTTCCCACTCAACTCCATTGGCATTGAACTGCTCAAAACCAACACCTTGATTCTTCCTGCCTTCCTTGCTTTGACAATTTCTCAAATTGCATCCCCCAAGGCTTTTTACAAAAATGGTGGACGGGGGCATCGCTCCCTTTTTCGAAATGATTCAAAAATCATATCTCCAAGTTTCAAAAAATCCAAAAAATTTGTGGAAACTTAAACATATTCATGATGGATCTATGAAATTTCATTCAAATATATTTTGATTTGCAAGAAGCAAAAAAAAAACAAAATCCGGCCCCATAATAAGGGTATTTTTATGAAAATTTGTTTTTTTGTCTACGCCACGATGAAAGTATATTGTCATGAAAATTTTCTTGTATGTGTTATTCGTATTTTGTGTGTATAAATTTTTCAAATTTTTTCACTGGAAAAATGTTTTTTATAAAGGAGCCAATGCACCCCCCACCGTTAGGCATTTCCGCCTTGTATAACCCTTTTATAATTCCTTCAATAATTGTTTTTGCTCAAGTGTAACTTGGCTAAGAGAATCATTAGTGGAATCAAGAGAACTACTAGAAGCAAAATATTGGGTTTAGCATTGTTATAGTTACTACTAGAAGAAGAATCTTTCTTGTTCTTGTTCAGACTTGACTTGAGGCATTTAAGTAGATAAGAGTAAACGCTCAATATAAGAAGAACTTTTCACGGAGATCATCATTGATTGCTTTAGGAACTCATGCTTTGCTCAAGATTGAGCTTTTCAAAGCGTAATTCTCATGAGCCTTTAAAAGTTCGATGATCTTCAAGATAGTTTCATGAGCTAACTTAAGAGTGTTTAGTTCTTTAGTTAGACACTCAATCTTCTCCTTATCATTGTCATTAGTTTCATCTTGATTAGCATGATTAATTGACGCTTTCATCATAGTATTCATCCAGAGTTGTCAATAAGTAAAATCATCACCAACAAGTCATCTTCATCACTATTAAAATCAACATACGGGTGTGTTACCTTAGGACCTTTGGCCATGAAGCATCTTCCAACCTTCATTTAGTGACTCAAATATGTGAGGAGTTGGTTGAACAAGTGCTAGACCGGCAACACCTTCATCTTGAGGTATTCGAGTCGGAGGATAGCTTCGAGGATTGTCGGAGTTTGGAGCCGATACCCATTCACCAACATGAGCTTGATGTCTTGTTTTGTGTAGTTTGAGGACTTGTCCTTCCTTTCCAATCCTTGCTTTCCGTGAGGGTCTTCGCTCATAACGATCATCTCTACCCTTCTCTTGGTGGTGATTCTTCTTTCTACTTCTTCTTAGGAGAATCTTGTCTTTTTTGTAGGGTGCCGACACTCATTGAATAGTGTCCGGGTCTCCACAATTGTAGCAATTGGCCCACTAGAAGATTTTTGTCATTGTAGGACCTTGACTTAGAGCTTTTCTTTGCTTCTACCTTGTAGAATTTGTTAAGTTCTTTACCATTAAGCTCAATTCTTCATTAAGGTTTGTTTCACTTGATTATGTGGGGCTTCACAAGGCTTTGTAAGCACCACTTGACTTGTTGTGAAGTTCCTCCTTATCCTTGAGTGACATCTCAAGCAATAGGATGCCCGATTCAATCGGACACTAATCATGCATGCAAATGTACGATCAAGATCGAACGGGAAGATATCACAACACAACTCTAAAACATAAATAAGTCAAAAGCATCATAATACAAGCCAGGGCCTCGAGGATCTAATACAAGTGCTCGATCATAGAATGCCAAGCAACAATATCGAGTACAAACATAAGTTAAACAAGTTTTAAGAAGGCTAGCACAAAATGGGAAGATTGAAAGAGGCGCAGCCTCCCTCGATCCTCCTAAACTACCCCGTCGCCGGGGCTGCACGGTAGTAGGCACCTAGTAGCCCTCCCGACGGTTGGGCCCTGCCCCGGTCCACATCTAGTTGCCAAACCGTAGAAAGGAAAGGGGGGGGAGAAAGCAACCGTGAGTACTCATCCAAAGTACTGCAAAAGGAGCCACCAATATGCATGGGTATATTGTAAAGGGCCATAAGGACTAAACGGAAATGCAAGAATAAGAGGGGATAACTAATCCTGTCAAGACTACGCTGCCCTCCCTCTTGCAAAGATGTAGAAGAGGAAGACGCAGTCCTCCAAGTAGCATCCAAGCAAATCCTACCCGTGATCCTCCCGCCCTGTAGAGAGCCCATCACCGGGTTGTATCCGCACTTGAAGGGTGTTTTATTAAGTATCCGGTTCTAGTTGTCATAAGGTCAAGGTACAACCAAGTCGCCCCGTTACCAAAGATCACGGCTATTCAATAGATTAATTCACCCAGGTGCACCCATAACCCAACACGCTTGATCCCATTTGGCCACACACTTTCTCATGCCCGCCCTAAGATCAACACCCGCAGCCCCACCTAGGCCGAAGAGAGGTCAAAGACGCCGGTTCAACCCTTGGGAAGGGTCCGGGCCCATCGCCTTAGCACACTCAAACGCTTGACGGCAAGCGTAACCAGCCCCTTAATAAAGAGTAGGCTTACGCCCAATCCCGCCGGGCCCCAAATGTCACGAAGGTTTTACCGATACCACCCGAAAGGCCCATAATTGTTCCTCCAGAAGTTGGTTAGTGCGATAGACCAAATGGCCGACTCAAATCAAATACCAAGATCTCTTATGTGTTAAGATCCACGAATTGCGGCTGGCCCACCTCTCTCCTAGGTGGTCTCAACCGCCCCCCGCCCCACCAAAAGTAACAATGGGCGGAACCGCCCACCTCACGGATGGAGCCACCGCCTTTTCATCAATCACTTAAGGGTACTCAACGAAATGACCCGACTTTTAGTCACCACATGTGTCATGTATAAAGTATATAGTATACCCGGATCACCTCCCTAGTGATCACGGCCCGATAGTATAGCATGGCGAGGACAAGAATTACCAAATGAAACACTAGCATCCTATACTAAGCAGAGGATAAAGGGGTAAGGGGAACAATCGAGAACAATGAAAAGCTATGCATCAATAGGATTAACCGAAAAGACTAACATGCTACACTACCTAATGCTAGTATAGAGAAGAGTAGGCATCTCCGTGATCAGGGGGCTTGGTTGCTCGCAAAGGGAGGGGTCCCAACACCGTAGTCGACTGCACGGCCGCCCTTGTTCAGCGGAAGAAGAGGGGAAGAAATAATAAATAAACAAATAGATGCATAACGATGCAACAAAGCAATGTGATGCTAGGGTCTAACGCGATGAGGTGATACGGTAAAACATCCGGAAAGTATCCTTGTTTCGGGTTTTTAAGAGCCGAGGGAAAATTTGCAAGTTCAGGTTATGGATGCGGTTTATTTAACGGGCGATCCGGATTCGCCCCTGCTGGAAAACTTTCATGTTGAAAATAATTTAACCGGGTTGGATTAAAAGATATGATTTTCTAAAGATTTCATTAATTATTTATTTAAATCCCATTATCCAAAACAAAGGCATGATGACGTCAAGATGATGTCCCAAAATGGCTGAATGGGTCAAACCACGGTGGGTCCCAAATTTTTCATCGACCGTTAACTAACCAAAAATTAACAAATTAGTGATTAGGTTAACCATCAATTAATTAGTTAATTAATTTTTAAAATTAATATTTTAATTAACTTTTCTATTCTTTATTAAATCTAAAAATTTTGGGGGTTTTCTACTAAGGGGCCTCACCGAAACAAACGGGTACGACACCACTGACCTGGCCCGGCCGACGGGGAAACCATCCCCGAGCCGGGTTTCCCCACCCCCGCCCAAACGGGGCCGGGGTGTGAACCCGAGCAGAGGGGATTTAGAAATCCCCAATTACCTTTAAAAGGAACTACGGAAAGGTAAAGTATTGAAACGCCAAGGTGGTACATTACCAAATTAAAACAAGAAAACAAAGGACTCCACAAGAATAATCAAAATGAAACAACTCCCTACGTAAACATAACAAAGCTCCGACACCCCCCGCACCATGACCAACCTTGATAAGAAGCTAAGAAAACCAAACAAACATCCCTGGCCATACCCGTAACCGTCCGAACTGGTGTTAATCAGAGCCCGAATCAAAAATCCCAACCAGGGATCAAGACTGCAAAGTACAAGGAAGGAAAGTGAGGTTGCATCGATAAGCATATTGGTGGCAAACCAAATGAGACAGAAGAAAACAAAGGCGGTCCAAAGTTGTCGAAGTGTCCAACCCACTTAGGAATAACCTTAAAAGGCCCTTCCGATCAAAAAAGAGACACCAAAGGCCCCGGGGGTTTTTAAAGGGCTTCAAGTTTATCAACCGAATTAACAAATTCCATCCGAATAACGGCACGGCCCAAAATTTATACCCCAGGTTCCAACTTACCCATATAAGCTAATAAAAGGATTTTTTCCCAAGACCCATGTCCCAACCCCCATTTCCACAAAATAAAACAAACCAAAACCCCATGGCCGACAAGGGACTGCCAACCGTTTCTGGAAAGGTGAGTAGTCGAAACCAGCCCTGTGTTTTAACCCGATGTTTAACCAGACTTAGAAAGCACCGCCCGGGGTTAAAGATGACCTAGAGAGCGACAAGGGAAAAGTAGGGGTGAGGCAAAGGAAAACCAATGGGGCCTTCCCAGGAGTCTTATTCAAACGAATTTCCAAGGGGTCCTATAACAGCGGTTAACGCAAAAGGGAACACCGATATACAAATAGGGGCAAGGGAAACAAAAACCATAAGGCCGAGCCTTACCCTTTAAAGATATGAGCAAAAAATAAATATATTGTGATATCCCAATAAGAAACATTTCCAACAAGGAACAACATTATGTTCCCAAAACAACATTTCAAAGAACAACAACCAAAAGGGCAAAAGGTAACATACCAAACAAGGTTTAAGGAAAGGTTCAAATTAAAGGGAATGGCAATTTAGGCTTAAAACAATCCTAGATCCAATAAACAAAGAACTAAAAGAAAAGCAAACAAATAAACACACCCAAATACAAGACATGTACAACACAGATGCATAAAGCTACTGAATACTCATGGCAAGAGTATGCAAACAAGACAAACACAAGGCAAAAAAGGCCGGAAACAACAATAAAACCCAAGTCCTTATGCAAACAAAGGTCCAGATTGAATAACTTTATGCAAGTTTTAAACGCAATTAAGTGCAACGAGATCTAACGAAATTTAGTAAGCATTGTTCTTGACCACTACCCAGAAATATGAGCAAAACAATTAAATAGGCATTGAGCAAAATGCAACAAACATCAAGAAAAACCTCAAAACAAATGCAAATGATAAATGAACACTGCAAAATAAGCAAGTTTCATATAGAGCACATCAAACGGGCAAGGTTAAAATAACCATAAAGTTTAAAACAAGTCCAAAACAAATTAGGCATATTGAAGCATCAAAAACAATAACAAAGCATCCCAACGAATAACAAAAGGCATGGGCATGAATTAAATAAAGCATAACAAAATATGCATGGCTATTCCAAAACACTAGAACATGTCAAACAACATGGAAATTGCAAAATAAAATTTCGAAAAATAACATCAAAGTTCAATGTTTGGCATCAAAACCAAATTAAATGGCAAAAAAGGATGGCTGAATCACAATTGCATAAACAAGCCTTTCGGGCCATAAGCCAAAAGGATCGAATATGGCAATTTAAACATAAAGATATTGACCCTTAGTCAAAACCGAATTGGATCAGTAATGGGTTTGGGGAGGGAACCCTAACAGGAAATTGGGGCGGCAACCGAAGAAGATGGCATGGTAACAGCAAGCAACCAACAACCGGATCAACTAAACCCGGGAGCTCAACCGCCGCAAAGCGTGAGCCGTTGCCAAGCGGCCCCAAATTGCCAAGGGCTGGTGGTTAAGTAACCGAAAACGCCACTGAATTCCAAAATGCATGGTCTCCAGCACAAGTTTACTGGCATCAAATTGTTTTAAAGGGCGCCCATGGCCTAGTTTGCATGGGCTAGTACCCAGAATCACAAAATAAGGTAACCCTTAAATAGGCTGGCATTTACAAAAACATGAGGATCGTTTGGGCCACTAACATGAAAAAGACAAAAGTGCATTTCTGTAAGAACAAACAACTCAATACCCTTCAAAGCATTTCCGCTAAATGGCTCAAATAAAAGATCAAGGAAGAAAAGAGCCGAACAAATTTGACAAAACGCAAAACGGAGCAAATCGAGAGTTATGGATGATGATATGGCATGATAACAAAACACGGACGGGATATGGACCCGGGAAATTGATTCATCCGCGGAGCTCGAGGATCCTTCCTGCCGGAGAGGAGGGAGGAAGGCGGGGGCGGGTGCGGGAGGTGGGGGGGGGAAGCCCCGGGGGGAGGGCCCGGGGCGGGGAAGAAGGCGGGGCCGGAAGGGAGGGGGGAGGGGACAGGGCTAAAGGGGCGGGGCCACGGGTCATGAAGGGAGCGGGGGTTTCGGGTTTTAAAGAAGGGTGGGCGCAAGACGGGCTTTCGGGTTTCTTCTGTGGCCAAAGCTAAAGACCAAATTGAAAGGGCATGGATTTAAAGGCCGCAAACCCGCCTTTGAAAGTTTCCCCCACACAAAAAGAAGGTAAAGGGGCCGGAGAATGGAGGTTTGCAAAAGGAAACGGGAAAATGCTTTGGAGCTGGACAACACGAGAAAATGGAAGACTGTGAATGAAAAGTGCAGAAGACTCAAAGTACCCAAGAAATGTGGCAAGGACCCCAAATCAATGACAGGGGTCAATCCGGGGTAAACTTAAAAAGAACTGGCCCCGAATTTAACCGAACTAAGGGAAAAGGGGGCGAAACAAGAATTGTGATGACCCAAAACGAAATTCCTTTCCCCATCCCAAATAGCCGTATAAAAGAATCGATAAAGAATCAAAGCTACACCAAACAAATGACTCAAGAGCTTTATTAAAGGGAATAAATTCGCCAAGGAACCTCATAAAAAAACTAAAATCCGGGAAGGCCAAGATAAGGAAAAAAAGGGCAACCCAAGGCCCGAGCGACCTACCCATCGGTAAATCTCCGCAACATAAACGCTGAGCCATGTAGGTCATTTTGAATAAAAGTCAAAAGAATAACAAAATAAATTCTAACACTATAGATTTGGCTGGGAGCCAAGTTTCATCATTTTAAAAGCCAATTTTCCCACGGGACTTATTTGCAAATTACTCCAATTGTTGGAGATTGGAAGGTTCCGCCCCAAAATACTGCTCCCAAAAAATTAACATAATAAATTAATTCATTAGTTTTGTGTTGAGTTAATTTTCCAATCCAAGGGCTAAAGCCAATACCCTAAGATTATTAAAACTCAAGGTTTATGATTTCCCCCAAAATATTCCTCCCTTTTAAAGTCTTACCCATTTTTAAGAGGAAATGAAAACTTCCAAAGAGTTCTTCCGACCGGGACCCATCCAATTACCGCTGCTACTTGAAAACCCCCAAAAGCCCTCCATTAGGGTAAAGCCGAAAAGGCTTCCAAGAAGCTTCCGCAGGGGCATCCATCCTTTCCCGTCGGGTAACTTCCCGGAGTACGCCCAGCCCCGCCAACTGGGTCCCTGGGGCCCCAAACCCCCCACCCAAAGGGATTTTCCCTCCATTTGATCATTTTCCTGGGTTTCATCATCGATTCAATTTGCTTATGAATTCACTCATCCCAAATCCCGCCACGAGCATAGCAAAATAACTACTACGCCCGGGTCATGGTAACAAGGGATTGGTTCATCCTACCACATGATACTACCAAGTTTAATGACTTCAAGAATTCACTATGCATGCAATGGGGGTGGTGACAACTACTAATGCACAAAAACATAGGTATAGAAATAACATGATCAAACTTGCCTTTGATGATCCTCGAAGCTAAAGAGTCGAGTAGCAATTGACCCGGAACTCTACCGAGACAAACAATAACAAAAATAAAGCAAGAGGATCACACAAGATAACAATGGTAACATAGCACAACAAAACAATCAAAAAAATCCAAAAGAAAAACTCAAAGAAACAAATTCAAAGTTTTTCCTACACCAAACAATAAAAATAGTTTTTATATAACAAAATTCCTTATAACCTAATCATGGTTTTAGGTTAACTTAATGAAAAGGATTAACTAAGCAAAGGAGCAAAAAGAATTAATTAAAAGCTATTATAAAACCTCATTTTAGGCCTAATCCAATTTCTATTAAGAAAATTAATTTAAAACTTTTATTAATTATAAAAAAAGTTCATCTAATGGAATGACAGAAACTAACCTAGAATAACTAATCACAAGTTAAAAATAAATTAATTTACTAATTAATTAATTAGGAAAACAGAACTAGTCAATTAATTAGGATTAATAGGATTCTGTCTAAAATTAATTATTTATTAATCCTAAAATACCAAAGTTAATTTCTAGGGTTTGGCAATGTCAAAATAAAGTGATGAAAAAAGAATCATGCAAAATAATTTTTCTACTAAAGTTATAGCAGATTTTATTCTGACTAAAACAATATTAAAGCATTTTTAAATATTTTTAACATAGCTAAATATATTTTTTCAGAAACTACATAAAATTTGAATCCAACAAAAAAGAATCACTCAAAAATATTAAACAGAATAAAAGATATACATTTTTGAAAATTGAAACTATTCGCAAAAACAGAAAATCAAAATAAAAGAAAAGGCCTAATGGGCCTAAACTGTCCTTGCGTTAGATAGGCTAAATGGGCCTAGGTTAACAAAACAAACCGCCTAATAATAAAAACCTAACTAATAAATAAACGTCGCCCGTTTTTTATTTTCTTTCTTGGGCCGCCGATCTAAGATCGAACGGGGAGGGGATGGGGACTCACCGGACCGGGCGACGGCGGGCGGCGGGCGAGGCCCGAGGGCCTGGGCGGGAGCTTCGAACGGGGAGACGCCACAGCACGGGGGGTCTGGGTGGGGGAGGGTGGGCACTGGGCCGGCGGGACTTTCCGGGGGAGGGGTTCTTCGAGCCTGGAGGGAGAAGGAGGTCCCCCAGGGGGAAGGGTTGGAGCCGGCTTTTGCCGGGGGGGCCCTGGATCGGGGAATCCGGGATCCTTGGATCCGGGGATTCCCATGAGCGGGCGGGCGGGGGGGAAGACGGGCCCAGGTCACGAGAGAGAGGGGGGGGAGGCGGCGCCGCCTGGGGTTTCGGGGGGGGCTCGGCCCGGGGCTGGCCTGCCTTTAGTGGGCCGGGCCACCTTGGGCCCAAGGGGGGGTGAGGTGGATGGGGTGGGTGGCTTCCCCCGGGGTTTTTTTTTTTTTTTAATTAAAAAAAAAAAAAAATAAAACCTAAACTATAAATATTTTATATAGGGTATATATACCAAAATGATCGGGAATATTCCTTTCATTTGAACATTTTTCCAAAGGCAAAATCCAAACTTTATAAAATCCATTTTTTCAAATTCAAATAAATTTCAGATTTGAATCCAAATCTTTGGCATTGTTTCTCCGATATTTTGGAGTGTCATGTTTTCCTCTCATACTTTTGATCAAGTATTTATCGTTAGTTTTTGAATTGTTTCACATGCCAAAGTTTGAAATTCAAATTCAAAACTCAACTTGTCAAACTTCAAATGGCATTCAAATTCAAACAGATGCATAGGATGCTTATCTATAATTGTAAAACATTCCAAATAGGAAAATTTGGATGTTACAAACTACCATTTTAAGATGAATCTCCCGAGATTCGGGTTTAGCAATAGGTGCGATGGTCTCGACGAAGATCTTCTTCCCTTGTGGCTTTTTCCTGTGGTGATCCAAAGACCTTGCAAAACTTGATGACTTTGCTGGTGACTCCCGCCTCGAGAATTTTGACGGGTTTCTCCTTGTAAGTCAAATCACCGTCAAGTTAGGCCTCTAGGGCACGGTTCTCAACGGAACATCGCCATGTCGGCATGGCACTTTTTAACCGAGAAACGGGAAAACATCATGAACTCCGACAATCCTTCCGCAATTCCACGGGCAACTTCTCCACGACGCTCGAGGATTTGTAGGGGCCAATGAATCGGGTTAACTTTCCTTGACTCCAAACCTTTGATCCCACGGAGACACAAGGTATGCTCGGCTCCCACTTCGTAAGTCACCTTTTGCCATTGGATAACTCTTCCGTCAGGATCGGCTATCTTGAGCCGTCTCAATCAGCTTGACTTTCTTCGAATCCTTGATAAGATCGGAACCAAAAGTGATCGATCTCCAACACCCCCAAAGAATGGTGTTCCCCCTTCCGAAGGGGCTTCGAAGGGGCCATCTTCAAACCGATTGATAATTTGTTGTATGAAAACTCGGACGGCAAATTTATCCCAACTAGACCCATAGTTCACACAAGCTCAACATGTCCTCCGTAATCTGATTGACTCTCTGGCGTCCATCCGTCTGGATGAAAAGCTGACAATTCCAGCCTGCATCCAAAGTTTCATGCAACTTCCAAAACTTTGAGGTAAAACCTCCTCTATCTCACACGATTTTCCTAACTCCATGCGACATACGATCCTGGTCATGTATATTGGCCAACTTTGGACCGTATAGGTAGTCTTCACGGAATGAAGTGAGCTACCTTAGTCAACCGATCAACCACTACCAAGAATCATAACCGAACGGGTCCCGGTATCCCGTGATGAAATCCATACCAAGTTTCTCCCATTTCCAATCGAATCGCAAAGGTTGAAGTAACCGCTGGCTTCGATGTTCGCCTTTACACGCTAAACATCGAACGGCACGATGCAATGTTTCCCTTCATACCGTCCACCAAACTTTGCTTCAAATCCGTACATCTTGGTGTTGCCGGGTGAATTGAGTACGGGAATCATGAGCCTCAAGAATTAGCTTCTGAGCTCGATCAAAGGGGAATACATCCTCAAACCATATAGTTCGTGTTCATCCTACGAACCTTTTTTACCTTCCTCCATCTTTGTTTAATCTCATCGATTTCCTTGTCCACCGGCTTCACAATCCTTTCGGTCAAGGTGGACTGAACTTCCGAGGCAAAACCTTTCGAACTATCTCCCCGGGAGATCTCGAGGTCATCACCAACTCGGGTAATCCTCCCCGTAAGAGTATTCACATAACTCTTACGGCTCAAAGCATCCTAAACATTGGCCTTACCGGGTGGTAATGCAACTCATGTCAGTCCTTTATCAACTCTAGCCATCTCCTCCGCTCGAGGTTCAATTCTTCAGGAAGATATATTTCAAACTCTTGTGATCCAGATAGACATCACAACAATTTCCAATGAGGAAATGTTCCTGGTCTTGAGTGCATGCACTCAACTGCTAACTCCAAATCATGCGTGGTATAATTCATCTCATGAGGCCGAGCTGTCCGGAGGCATAAGCTACAACCTTACCTTCCTGCATCAATACTCCTCCGAGTCCTTGACGAGAAGCGCCACAATAGACCTGGTATTCCTTATGTATGTCCGCAATATCAACACCGGAGCTGTGACCAACCGCTTTTCAACTCCTAAAACTGGCTTCACATTCCTCGTCCAAACATACTTGGCTTCCTTCTTCAACAGCTCAGCATGGGCTTGGCAATCTTCAGAAGTTCTCGATGAACCTCCGATAATATCCGCGAGTCCGAGAAATCTGGATCTCCTTGATCGAGGTGGGTGATCGCCAATCGTGATCGATTCAACCTTGGCGGATCAACTGCTATTCCTTCTCCTGAAATAACATGTCCGAGGAACCAACTTCCTTCAACCAAAATTCACATTTGCTGAATTTGGCATACAATGGTGTTCTCAAGTTTCTCCGTAACTAGACGCAAATGTTCCTTATGCTCTTCCTCGCCTTGGAGAATATCAATATGTCATCGATGAACACCACGACAAACTTGTCCAAATACTCCATGAACACCTTGTTCATCAAATTCATGAAGTATGCAGGAGCATTAGTCAATCCAAATGACATGACGGTATACTCAGATAAACCATACCGTGGTGAATGCTGTTTTGGGTATATCCTTTTCACGAATTTTCAATCGATGATACCTCGATCAAGATCGATCTTAGAGAATACCTTGGCTCCAACAAGCTGATCAAACAAGTCATTGATCATCGGCAGAGGGTACTTGTTCTTGATGGTTACTTCGCTCAATGCACGATAATCCACAACCATCCTCAAGCTTCCATCCTTCTTCTCTACCAAAAGAACTGGGCTCCCAAGGTGATGAGCTTGGACGAATATATCCTTTCTCCAATAACTCATTTATTTGATCCTTGATCTCTTTCAACTCATTCGTGGCATCCGATAAGGTCTCTTGATATTGGGGCTGTGCCGGCAATAATTCAATCAGAAACTCAATGTCTCCGTCTGTGGCATTCTGTAATTCCTCCGGAACACATCGGAAAATCTTGCACCACCGGCACTTCCTCCTGAACAACTCCCGTGAGGGAATGCACTGATTCTTCATCCGGCGTGCTGGCTACATACTTGATCCTCTTCGCCCGGGTGGTGAGCAGAATAGACTTGCCGGCACAGCCAATGTTCCTTCATACTTTGACAACCAATCCATGCCTAGGATTACATCCAAGGTCTGAGTTTCCAACACTATGAGTTCTACGGAAATTTGTGGTTCCCGATGTTGAGGTTTGCGACAGCTTAATCTCGCCATCATTTCTCCTCCCGCGAACCGACGCGAGGGGGCTTCTAAGGGTTCTAGTGCGAATCCGCATTTTATCCACAACTACCCTTGATATGAATGAATGCGCTGCACCGTAATCAAAGAGAACCAAAACTGAACGTGAATTCAATAAAACTTACCAACCACAAGTTCCGGTTGATCATAGACGCTCTCCACGCCGATGTGATTCACTTGAGCACGAGGGAAAGGATTGGGCTTCTTTCACGAGCCTCCATTGCCATTCCTGCCTTCCTTGGCCTCCGGCAGCGGGCGAGTGCCCCGCCTTCCGCACTTGAAGCGGTGATGTGGCTCAGATCCTTCTGAGCCGGGCAGAACGGTGCTGATTGCCATTACCATTGCCATTGCCATTGCCATGGCCTGACTTGTTGTCCTCGCTGCGTTATTCCCATTTCCACCATGGTTATGACCTCCATGGTTATGATGGGTGTGCCTCCCGAGTACGGGATAGCGGGCTTCGCTGAGCTCCCGAGTTGTGCTTCCCGGCTGTACTTCCGCTATGGCTTTCTATCGCTGCTGCTTGCCTTCTAGAATGGTGGCCTTGTCTACCAGCTCCCGGTAGTTGTTGAAAGTAGCCACAATAAGCTGCATGCTCATTCATCATTGAGTCCCTCAGAACTTCTCCCGCTAGCATCTCGTGGCCACATCATCAGGGGCATAGCGAGCAAGCTTGCTGATTCTTCCACGATCGTGACACAAGACGATTTCTCGGGCGAAGTTATGAACTCACGCTTCTTCGCACTCATGGCTCCAGATGAGACATGAGCAAGGCGAAGGCCCGCTGAATTGATCCCAAGTGATGCCACCCAAGGGAAAAGTGGCGTGTAATTCTCCCACCAAGAAGCTGCAGGTCCATCCAATTGATGCGCGCAAAGCGCACCTTCTCAAAGATCAGCATCCAACGGTGACTAGCTCTTCCAATCTTATGGAGCCACGTCACCACAATCGCCTGCGTTACTAGAGAACACCGCGGATTCAACCTCGTAAATCGAGTCAAGTTGTCCACAGGTGGTGGTGGTGGGTGGATTGTTGGCGGGTTGTTCTCGTTCAATCAGAGCTGCATCAAGGCATTCTGCGTGGAGCAGTGGGTGAGCTCCGCGGAAACCAAAGGTCACGCCCCTGAGGCATCCGTGTTTTGGAGGGTGAGAAGATTAGAATAGAACAATGGTCTATGAGAATTACACTACCCATATGAATGCACAAACAAAACACACCAATCATTTATTCATTCCACTCAAACATGGTTCAAACTCGATTACAAAAGCTCATGACTAATCAAGGAAAACATCGCCTAACTGATCGAAAAAATAAAAGATAACATGGTGGTCGACTAAAAGGTCTTCATCGCTGGCGCCTCTTGGGGTTTCTTCGTGGTACTCCTTCAAATCCTGATCATTGCTCACGAGGGTGCTTCATCTCCACCTGTAAAGATCGCCTCCCAAGTCCATCTTTCCTCAATCGCGCAAGCTTCATCTTCGTGTCGTCGACATCTCCATGAAGTCCGTGATTTCTTCCTCATGGCCAAGGAAGTTCACGGTTTCTCCTCCAGCTCCATCATGGAACAAAGCTTCCGGTGTCTTCGAGTTACGGCGGTCCGAATCTCCCGCTTCCCGAGAAGACACTCCAAGTCCCGGATGTATGAGAGAGTGGAATCGCCCTCAATGGTACGGATGATATCTCCATTCCTTGCCCCGCGAGAAACCATGGCGAGGTCTCGAGGATCGAGCTCACCTCAGATTCTCTCGAGATGTCCAAGTGCTCGTAGATCGCCACGCCTCTTCCGATGATCCAGCTTGAACTCGGTGAACTCAAAGTTGATAGGCTCGTGTCCTCCAAAGGTCCTCCCCGGATATGCACCTCAATCCTCAGAGCGGTGTCCGCGAAGTGCATTAGTGGGTTTCCAAAGGATCGAGGGCGAGCAATCTTCAGCAGCTTCACCATCTCGACCAGCTTCTTCCAAGGGCATCGCCTCATCGGGTCGGCGTAACTCCGTAGCAAACCTGGGTGAACTCGACGCCATCTAGAATGTTGCAAAGGGAGAAGAGTCGAATAGATCAGGAAGAATTATAGAATGAAAAGGGTTCAAAGTAAATGGTCTCGCTATGGCTTTCCGATCCTAGGGGTTACGATCCACGGTCAGCAGTGCTCGATACCATCTCTCGAGCGACCTGACCCAAAATCGGTCAAATCTCCGTGTCTGCATCATCCCAAGATCATGCCGGTACTCACAAGACATCGATAAAGTAATCAAAGTTCAATCACACCTGAATATCATTAATCGATTCTCATATAGAGTCTTTATTACAAGGAATAAATTCGCTCAAGGCCAACTCATGAGAAATAAACTAAAATGCTGGAAGGCCAAGATAAGCGAGTCCATCCGACCCAAAGGGCAATCGCCAAGCGCGAGCGTAGCCTCACCCGATCGAATATATCTCCGCAACATAATACGTTGTAGCCATGTAGGTCAGCTTTTGGAATAAGTCGCAAGTCAAGAAGAATAACAATAATAAAGTTACTAACACTATATGCATTTTGGCTGTGGAGCTCTAAGTTTCATCATTTTGTAAAAGCCAATTTTATCCTACTACAAGGACTTATTTGCAAATTACTACCAATTGTTGGTAGTTATTGAGATGGTTCCGCCAACCAATATCTCGCTCCCAAATTATTATTAAGTCATAACCCTCAAATTAATTCATTAGTTTTAAGTGTTGAGATATCCAATACTTCCAAGGTCCAGAGGCTCAAATGTCCGTAATCGGGACACGGCTAATCGATTAGGTTATAACACTCTGCAGAGGTTTATGCACTTTCCCGCAAGAATCATTCCTCCTTTAAAGTCTTCGCACTTCATGGTGTTTGAAGACGGACAATGAAACAGGTCTTCCAAAGAGTTCTTCCGCCACCGCCGTACTCCATCCAATCCTACCGCTCGCCTATTCGTAGTACCGCCCAGCCAGCCATCATACTAGGGTCAACCCAGCCAGAGCCCATAATGGCTTGCGGCTGCACAGTAAGCTTCCGGTCATGGGGCATCCATCCTTCTTTGTGGCTGGGTGAAGCTCGCAGGATGTCATGGCGCTTCTCCATGCATCCCGCCACCACTGGTGCTCCAGGTGCCCCCAACCGCCCTCCACCCAAGAGTGATTTTCCAAGTCCATCTTGATCATTGTAGTCCATGGGTTGTCATCATCATTGACTCACATCTTGCTTATGAACTTCACTCATCCCAAATCCCGCCTACAAGCATAGCAAAATAACTACTACGCCCCGGGTCATGGTAACAAGGGATTGGTTCATCCTACCACATGATACTACTCAAGTTTAATGACTTCAAGAATTCACTACTGCATGCAATGGTGGGTGGTGACAACTACTAATGCACAAAACATAGGTATAGAAATAACATGATCAAAACTTGCCTTGCCGATGATCCTCGAAGCTAAAGAGTCGAGTAGCAAGCTCAGACTGAACTCTACCGAGACAAACAATAACACAATAAGCATAAAGCAAGAGGATCACACAAGATAACAATGGTAACATAGCACAACAAAACAATCAAAACCAAATCCAAAAGAAAAACTCAAAGAAACAAATTCAAAGTTTTTCCTACACCAAACAATAGCAAAATAGTTTTATATAACAAAATTCCTAATATAACCTAATCATGGTTTTAGGTTAACTTAACAGAAAAGGATTAACTAAGCAATTAGGAGCAAAAAGAATTAATTAAAAAGCTATTATAAAACTCATTTTAGGCCTAATCCAATTTCTATTAAGAAAATTAATTTAAAACTTTTATTAATTATAAATAAAAGTTCATCTAATGGAATGACAGAAACTAACCTAGAATAACTAATCACAAGTTAAAAATAAATTAATTTACTAATTAATTAATTAGGAAAACAGAACTAGTCAATTAATTAGGATTAATAGGATTCTGTCTAAAATTAATTATTTATTAATCCTAAAATACCAAAGTTAATTTCTAGGGTTTGGCAATGTCAAAATAAAGTGATGACAAAAGAAATGCAAAAATAATTTTTCTAACTAAAGTTATAGCAGATTTGTATTCTGACTAAAACAATATTAAAGCATTTTTAAATATTTTTAACATAGCTAAATATATTTTTTAGAAACTAATAAAATTTGCAATCCAACAAAAAAGAATCACCAAAAATATTAAACAGAATAAAAGATATACATTTTGAAAATTGAAACTATTCGCTAAAAAGAAAATCAAAATAAAAAGAAAAGGCCTAATGGGCCTAAATCGTCTCGGCAGATAGGCTAAATGGGCCTAGGGTTAACTAAAACGAACCGCCTAATAAAAAACCTAATAAAAAAACCGTCGGGGCCGTTTTCTAATAAAACATATTTTCGGGGTTCAATCGGCCCGATCTAAGATCGAACGGGAGGGGGTCGGGACTCACCCACCGGCGACCGGCAAGGCCGAGAGTGCTCCAGGCCCGGCCGGGGAGCTTCCGAGTCGGGGAGCGACGGCAAGGGGGAGGGTTCGTGGTGGGGAGGGCGGTGCAGGGGGCCCCGGGACTTTGGCGGGAGGGGTTCGGTTCTGAGCCTGGAGGGAAGGAGAGGGGTCCCAGGTAGGGGGGAATTGGGGGAGCCCGGCTTTATAGCCGGGGGTGGGTCTCGAAGGAGGGCGGGAACCGATCCTTCGATCCGGGATCCCCGAGCGGGCGTGGCGGGCGAGGGGAAGAAGAGGGCGGGCCCACGGCCGAGAGAGAGAGGGGGGAGGGCGGCCATCGGCCCGGGTTTCAAGGGGGGGGGCCCGGTGGTCGGCCTGGGCCAGGGGCGGGCCACTTGGGCCAGGCTGGGTGAGGGGGAGGTCTGGCCGGGCCTGGGTCTGGGGCCCTCGGGTTTTTTTTTTTATTTTTTAATTAAAACAAAACAAAAAATAAAACCTAAACTATAAATATTTTATATAGGTTATATATACCAAAATGATGGGAATATTCCTTTCATTTGAACATTTTCCAAAGGCAAATCCAAACTTTATAAAAATCCATTTTTTCAAATTAAAAAATTTCAGATTTGAACCAAATCTTTTGGCATTGTTTCCCGATATTTTTGGAGTGTCATGTTTGCTCCTCTCATACTTTTGATCAAGTATTTATCGCTTAGTTTTTGAATTGTTTCACATGCCAAAGTTTGAAATTCAAATTCAAAACTCAACTTGCTCAAACTTCAAATGGCATTCAAATTCAAAAGGATGCATAGGATGCTTATCTATAATTGTAAAACATTCCAAATAGGAAAATTTGGGATGTTAAAAAATAAGGAAACAAAGAATCGAGCAACCCGAAGAAAGAGAAACGAGAATGACGAATTGAAAGCTCACAATCGGGAGATATGAAAGACCTGCTTTTAACCGGAGTGGTTAAATGAGAAAAGAAACGGATAAGACTGAAGGATTTAGGCACCCCGGGAAACATGGAGGAATAGAACACAGGTTGAGAGGATGGAATGATACAGAAGACATACAAAAACCTCCGGAGAATTGAAAGAGTTGAATGAAAAGAAGGGGAAGAAAATGACAACTTTTCGATTTAATGAATTTGAAAAGCATCGCTAGAAAAAGATTGAACTAAATTGTTGAGAAAATCAATAAAAAGAATTTCCTGGTTTGGACTTATTAATAACCTCTCAAAATTTTGAGGTGATAACCAACCACAAGCGGAAAAGATTGAATAGTGGGAGGAAACGAAGAAATGCAAAACCCACTTCAAAAAGAATAAGAGATTTAATTGCACTTCGAGATCGAGAAGAAAGATACTTGTTACCAACAAGAATCTTGATGAACTCTAAAGAATGAATTAAATTGAAGAACCACCATGAAGAACTCCGGACAAAAGGATGATGAGATAGAATGAAG
>JAHIAM010002480.1:0-26756 GCA_021605205.1 Aegilops longissima | reverse complement strand
AATGTATATTCAAATGTACCCTCCATTCCAAAATAATCGTAGCTTTAGGATTTTCAAGAGTAAAGATTTGTGAAGTTTGACAACTCCTGAAAGTTCAATTCAAGAGAACCGAAAACGTTAATGCTTATGCTCCCAAATATTGAACGGCACCAATAGGCCTCTCGTCACCCAAACCGCTGAGACTAATGTTTTGGTGGTAGGATGTCCCGACTTAGCCCGTAGCCTATCGCCCGATGTCCAAAGGTCTAAACCGGGTAGGTTTGTAACTTCACCAAGACGCCAGCCTCAACGGCTCCGAGAAGCATTCATACGCTATGGGCGCCACCCATGCGCCGGCCAAATCTATCCCGCCCACATTTGGGACACCGACATGACTGTTCTACCCCAACCCGCAATATGTCCGAATTTAGATGGGGCAAAGTTTGTAACTTTCCCCAAATTTCAAACAAGCGCTGCCTCAAACCAAACATTGTTCCCCTTAGTTCCCCGCCTCCCTCCGCTTCCCCATTCATACTCCGCGGGCGCAAAACGCCTTCCACCAGCCGCAAAACCCCAGCCTCCTCCGCCCTCCACCCCATAGCGCCAATCCACCGCCGCCTCCTCCATCACGCCGAGCCGGTACTCTCATCGCCGCCGTCTCAATGCAACCGCAACGCCTCAAGGACTTAGAAGCAAGCCGAGGCAGAGCTGCTTCCACGACGCCGACGCCGACGCGCGCCGCATCGTAACCACTCGACCACGCCGCTGCGCGCCACACCGCTGCTCCACTGCCGCAACCGCCCACCGCACCGAGTTGTTCCCGCCACGCCGCTGCTCACGCCTTTGATCTGCTTCCCCGCCGCCGGCTGATGGCCACCGCACCACACTCAACAACTTGGCCATGGGTTCGCCCAAGGCTGCACCGCCCTCCACAACTTCGCTTCCGCGAACAACAAGAAGATCGCCGGAAAACATAAGGAGGACATAGCATCGCCAGCAGAAAGAGGTACTCCTCTTCCCTTATTCCGCAAATCTTACGCTCCGCCACACCGTATTCATCCCACGAAAGAAACTAGTTGAGCGCTTCATCGCATCTTCTTCGTGATACTAAATGCACAAGGTTTCTCCCTTTACTATTTCACCTTTGCTAGAGGTCAGAGCTCCACCTGGATTTCAATTCAGTGGTCACGAACCGCAATTAAAAGAAGCAGCACCCGCTTAGGGCGCTGGAGCACCTAGTCCGCCTGCTCCTCGGGAAGTGGCGCATCGGTGTCATCATAGGGTGTGGGCGCAGGAGCTGCTTGCGCTCGATCCGGAGGTCGGCGGGCTTGAATGGATGGCCGGGGTGCAAGCACGGCAAGGCGGTGAGGTCGAGGGAGGGCGCAGTGGGAGGAACATCGGCCGGTGGTCGCCGGCGCTTTGAGGAAGATCACAACACCGATCGGCTGGAGGTAGATGAAGGCGATCTGCCCGCTTTTGTACATCGGACAAAAAATGGACTGACCTATTTGCTTTCAATGATCGTTATTTTCATAGAATCATGTAGTAATTTAGTGTGCCATGCATGTTGTAGAGCTATCATATGTCTCCTGCCATTTATTTCTCACCGACCGCTATCCGCTACCTTTACACTGTACTAATTGTGTACACACTTCACCCATACTCACACTATTGTTTTTTATGCATGGGTATTTCAGACTGACGCAAAGGTTGATGAATGCGTAAAAGAAAAGATGTAAGTCGCCCAAAGTAATTCAAGATAAGCACTAAGCTGCTTTCAAAGCTCTAATGGGTGCAAAGGTCGTAGTTGGAGACAAGAAACGAGCTCTGCAGCTTGATGATCTCAATTGCCACACACAACCATCCTGTGTGCTTGCTTTAACTTCACACCGTCAAATGTGGTTGCATGTTGCATATGGTGTCTAGCTTGTATTGCTTCCAATTTGGTTAAATTGCATCCGCCATTTTACACATTATACCTTTGATAATGACATGCCTTCCTGTTTTTGATACATACTACATATGTCTATTAACCATGTTCAGACATCAAACTAATGCTCTTTTGTATCCCTCGTCAATCACTTATGATGAGACAACACCCTGGTGGGTTATCGTGAGACGCCTACTGCTTAAAGAGTGCAAGGTCATCCTCCCCACATGATTCTCAAGAAACAACAAGGCTAAATGAAGATAGTCAACGAGCTCTCTAGTTGATCACCGCAATTCCCCACACCACCATCGCAGGTGCTTGCTCTTACTTGGCAAAGTGGATATGTGGTTGCATGTTGCATATGGTGTCTACCTTGTAATGCTTCTAATTAGGTAAATTGCATCTGCTTAGTTAACACATTATACCTGTGAATATGACATGCCTTCCTGTTTTTGGTACATACTACGCCTTTCTATTAACCATGTTCTTACATCAAACTACTTTTCTTGTGTATCCCTCATCAATGCTCCTAATTTGTTAAATTGCATCTCCTTAGCTACACATTATACATGTGAGTATGACACACCTTCCTGTTTTTGGTACATACTACATTTGCCTATCACACCATGTTCTTACATCAAACTATCGTTTTGTGTATCCCAGGCCTATCGCTTATGATGAGACAACACGCTGCAGGGTTAATATGAGACGCAATACTCTTATAAAGAATGCAATTTCATCCTCTCCACATGATTCTCAAGAAACAGAAGCCTAAATGAAGATATTGAACGTAGCTCTATACCTGAAGACCAAGATTTCCCTACACCACCATCACAGTGCTTGCTCTAACTTTGCAAAGGTGATATGTGGTTGCATGTTGCATAATCGTGTCTAGCTTGTAATGCTTCTAATTAGGGTAAATTGCATCCTGCTGGTACACACTATATCTATGTGTTAACCTTGTTCTTACATGAAACTATCTCTCTCTCAGATCCTGCATCAATCACTTACGATGAGTCACCTTTATTCGCTGTATATTGCATATTATTTCTAGCCTGTTGCCATGTATTGCTTCTAATTTGGTCAAATACATTTGTTAGGCACCCTTTTAATTTGGTAGAGTGATATTGGTTTCATCTTTCATATGGTTTCTAGCTTGCATCGATTCTAATAAGTTCAAGCACCTTGTGCTTAGTTTACACTTTATACATCATACATGTCAATATGTCACGCCATTCCGTTTTTCATACATATTCCATCCTCCCATCATGCGGCTGCCTTACATGAAAGTAGTGTTTGTCAAGATCATGCATCAATGAGTTCAAGAGCAAATTTTATTCTTTTTCTTGTGGGTTTGACTTGACAAGGCAAAATCAAGAAAGAGGAAGGAAAAGAGTAAGGAAGGCGATGATGGTGGTCCTCCGCAAAGAACGTAAACGGAGCATCTCAGATCGATTCTCCTTGTACCGATAGTGCATTACAAGGTCCAAGTCTCCGCCCCTACTCCACCATCCAAGGTGCTTGCTCTAACTTGGCAAGGCAGGATATCTGGTTGCATGTTGCATATGGTGTCTAGCTCAGATTGCTCCTAATTAGTGTAAATCTGATCTCGCTTAGCTTACACATGATACATGTGAATATGACACGCTTCCTGCTTTTGGTACATACTATATCTGTCTATCACACCATGTTCTTACATGAAACTACTCTTCTTGTGTATCCCGATCACCACTTATGATGGGACACCTTGTTGGCAGCAGATATTGGTTTGCATCTTGAATATGATTTCTAGCATGTATTGCTTCTAGTTTGATGAACGCCACCTATGACGAGACAATTTTAACTTGCAGAGTGATATTGATTGCACCTTCCATATGGTGTCTTGCAATGTTTCTAATTTGTTGAAGTGCCTTCGCTTAGTTACCACATCATAGGTGTGAATATGTCAAGTCAGCCCATTTTTTCGCATATATTCCATCCTCGTATCATGACTTTGCCTTTCATCGAGTAGTGTTCACAAGATTATGCATGAATGAGTTCAAGAGCGTAATGATATTCCTTTTTCTTGTCGGTATGACCTCACAATGCAAAATCAATAAAGTGAAGGAAATTGGCAAGGCATTGATGATGGTGGTCCTTCCGAGCAACTCAAACGGAGGTTCTCTACAGATTCTACTCCGCCATCCTCCCAACAAGATTCACAAGACAACGCAAGGCTAGACAATAACGTAGCTGTGTAGATGATGAGCACATCTCCCTACTCCACCATCACAGTGTGCTTGCTCTAACTTGGCACTATTATATGTGGTTGCATGTTGCGATGATGTCTAGCTTGTATTGCTTCTAACTTTGTTGAATTGCATCCGCCACTTTACACATAATGCCCGTGAATATGACATGTGTTCCTGCTTTCTACATCGACTACTATTCTTGCATATCCCGCATCACCACTTATGATAAGGCACCTTAAGTCGCCACCGTGATATTGGTTGTGTCTTGCATATGATTTCTAGCATGTACTGCTTCTAATTTGTTGAAACGCCATACAATTTGAACTTGGCAGAGTGATATTGGTTGCATCTTTCATATGGTGTCTAGCTTGCAAAGGTTTCTAATTTGTTGAAATGCCTTCTGCTTAGTTACTACATCATAGGTGTGAATATGTCACACCATCCTGTTTTTCATACATATTCCATCCTCGCATCATGTGTTTGCCTTTCATCCAAGTAGTGTTCACAAGATCATGCATGAATGAGTTCTCAAGAGGGAATTTT
The DNA here is from genome assembly GCA_021605205.1 of Aegilops longissima. Classification (NCBI taxonomy): domain Eukaryota; kingdom Viridiplantae; phylum Streptophyta; class Magnoliopsida; order Poales; family Poaceae; genus Aegilops; species Aegilops longissima. The sequence continues at coordinate 22,073 of JAHIAM010002480.1, read as the reverse complement.
ATTCCTTTTCTTATCGGTTTGACTTCACAATGCAAAATCATTACAGCTGAAGGAAATTAGTCCCAAAGGATGATGGTGGTCCTTCTGAGCAACTCAAACAGGGGTCTCTACAGATTCTACTCCGCCATCCTCCCAACAAGATTCGCAAGACAACACAAGGTCGATAACAACGAGGTGTGTAGATGATGAGCACATCTCCCTACTCCACCATCACATGTGCTTGCTCTAACTTGACACTATTATATGTGGTTGCATGTTGCGATGATGTCTAGCTTGTATTGCTTCTAACTTGAATTGCATCTGCCATTTTACACATAATGCCCGTGAATATGACACGTGTTCCTGCTTCTAGAACATACGTACATGATGAGCACATCTCCCTACTCCACCATCACAGTGCTTGCTCTTACTTGGAACTGTTATAAGTGGTTGCTTCCGTATGATGTCTAGTTTGTATTGCTTCGATTATGTTGAATTGCATCTCAGTAGCTTACAACTTATACCGCAACGATCACTTACCCATAAGACACATTTAACTTGGGACTGTGATGTAGGTTGCATCTTGCATTGTCTTCTAGCTTGTACCGCTTCTAATTTCTTGAAATGGCACTTATAACGCAGACACTTTTACCCGATAGAGTGATATTGGTTGCATGTTCATATGGTGCCTAGCTTTCATTTCTTCTAATTTTGTTGAAATGCCTTCCGCCATCGTTTTTTCATACATATTCCATCCTCCTATCGTGACGTGTGAATATGAAACGCTGTCTTTTTTGTATATATTCCATCCTCCTATCCTCGCTTGCCTTACATCAAAGTAGTGTTCGCTCAGATCATGCATCAACCAGTTATGCAGAGCTAATTTTATTCATCTTCTTGTGGTTTTGACTTCATAAGGCAATATCGTAAAATAGGAAGGAAAAGAGTGTTAGGGATGTTGGTGGTCCTCCGCACCGACGCAAACAGAGACTCTCTAGATTTGCCACTGCTATCGCTAATGAAGTTGAAGTCCCAAGTCTACATGATGAGTTCATCTCCAGACTCCACCATCGCAGTGCTTGCTCTAAGTTGACAAAGGTGATAATTGGTTTCATGTTGCATATGTTGTCTAGCTTGTATTTCTTCTATTTTGATTAAATTGCACCTGCTGAGTTTATACGTTATACATGTGCATATGACATGGCTTCCTGTGTCTAGAATACACTGCGTCTATCTATCATACCATGTTCTTACATCAAAGTACTGCTGTTGTGTATCCCGCATTAGTCACTCATGATCAGACGCTTTTAACATGGCAGTTTGATAGTGGTTGCATCTTGCATTGATTTCTACGTTGTACTGCTTCTAAATTTTCGAATTTCAACTTATGACAAGACACTTTTAACTTGGCAAAGTAATATTGGTTGCATCTTTCATACGGTGTCTAGCTTGCATTACTTCTATTTTCTTGAAAATCCTTCTGCTTAGTTTGCACATCGTAGCTGTGAATATGTCATGCCGTCCTGTTTTTCTTACATATTCCATCCTCATACGGTTGTCTTACATCAAAGTATTGCTTGTCTCAGATCATGCATCAATGAGTTCAAGAGTGATTTTATTCTTTGTGTTGTGGGTACAGCTTGACATGGCAAAGTCAAAAAGAGCAAGGAAAATAATATAGTAGGGAGGCTGTTACTGCTGGGTGAAACGGAAAAGGTTTTGCCGTCGAGATTCTTCCTGGTACTTATAGTGCAAAGAGAAGGTCCAAGTCCACCGCTAAATCTACAAACACAAGATCACCGCTTCCACCAGCCGCAGATCCGCTTCAACTGCACCAAAGATCTCAACCAGCCACTCGCTCGCTTGTTCAAAACCGCCGCCCCAAGCTGCCTTCACACCTAACACTACTTCCAAGCATCACGACACAACAGGACTTGGCAAGATCAGATGAACCTCATGAGCATCAACACCAAGATAGTACTCGACCGAGTCAAGTTGCGCTTGCATGCCCTTTATATGTACTCTCACAGCTTGATGTACACTAACACTTTCCATATTCGTTGTTGAACTAGCACCACGGCGCAAGCGGAAACAAACATCGTGGATAATGCTTGACAGATTAAAAAATCTAAAGGAGGAAGAATGGAGATCCATTTTGAGGCAGGTTTAAAAGGCCACGGATGCTACAGAGTCAGCCAAGTTAGTATCGAGGCAGCCGCTGTTAGGTGTCATGCACGATCCTCCCAACGTGATCCAAAGACAGAATGAGAAAGACAATACCCAGCTTTAACACCTTCCTCGACCATTTATCCGTAAGTAATGTTATTCATCACAATTAGTAATATTGTCTTGCTCGTCCCATACTTTCTAGCTTCCTCCTAATAAGACTCACATTCTTTTTCAACAGATGAGGTTCAAGTTGATCCGAAAGATGATGCAACTAAACAAGCATGCACTCATGTTTTTCAAGATGCTCATGACAAGATCGGTACCACCTTAGAAAATCTCACTTTGAAGGCAAGGCTAACAATGAAATCGCCCAAACATCTCCAAAGGGAATATATTACGATGAAGACCGACAGCCCTCGTTAAACACCGGTCTGATCCAAAGTATCGTAGGCTATATGTATTTGATCGCACCACATATTGAACTTGTATTTATGTATGTGCCTTACAAGTGTATCTTCTTCTAGGCTAACTGCTTGAAGAACAAAACCAACCGCTCTAAAGTGAAATTCCAATGCATAACAGGATCTCGTAGCTATATTGCACAATCGCGAGGCTCTTGTAAATAGCTGCTACTTCCTTCTTTTTTTGTGCCATATTATCGTATCTATATTGACTTGTTCCAAATACGAGGAAAGCCCGTGGACCAAAAAGAACCTGAACTTAATGCAAGGTAAATCTTCAAGGATTGCCACACCAAAGAAGATGAAGGGCATGAGCACACCAGTTCAAGCCGCTGTTGTAAGTCCTTACCCTCCCGCCTTTGAACTGATTGGTACTGTGATGTGTTCATTTAACTACTTGGTTTGCAGCCAATGTCGCCACTCGCTCACTTTTATTCACAGCTTGTCTTAACGTATCATTTCACCTTACATGGTTTAAAAGAGATGAAGGATATTCTTTGGTCTTGATCTGTAATCTAGTTGTTATGTTCACGCGCACACAATGATAAAATAGCATGTTTGTTTTATATCTATTTGCCCATGATATGAATGATGTCATACTATGTTCATCCTACTTTAAACCATGTCTCTTTATCCTTAGATGTCAACGAATGTGAGGAAATAGACAATACAAGAGGCATGCTACATGGACATATGTTCCAAAGTGATTTTATTATGTAGTTGGCACTACAATACATGCTAATGTATTACAAGAGTTCACCAAAATAAGTTATGTATAAACGCTTAACCTATTTTGTTTGTTTTTGTCTCATTAGTAACTTATCCGTACACTAATCTACAAGTTCAAACTTTCGTGAAGCTATGGAACAAATGATTGAACAGCCACAACCACCAAGGTGACGAGGCTACTATAGGCACAATGTCACCTCTTGTTGCAAAGCAAGGCCAAGATTCTCCACTAACAAAGGCAAAAAGCACCTTCCCGCATAATTCGGGTTGGTTGTCAAGGTAACCTCGCCCAAATCGCCATCGAACAAAATCTTCCTCGCTAGACAGAGTGATATATCTGTGTTCCGCATACAAGTCCAATCCCTAATGGACGTTGTTTTGGAAACAAGAATAGTGGTTGAGAAATGTCGCAAGATATGAATGGTTTTGAAACCGCATCATCGACATTCGCTTCGTTGTTCAAGAGCAATGGCGAAAAAGGTGGAGATCGTGGTTGCTCCATCGATTCTACAACCTCAAACATTAGCACTCGTGTCAAATGATCTGTGCTTCTATACATCCGATGGTGCTTTTATCCGAAGGATCAGTAAACTTTATGCCAACAGCCTTTGTTGTATGGTTGGAATTTATTTTGTTGTGATACAACATTTATGATGCTGCCTTAGGCTGCAGAATTACGACGCTATTTTTGTATAGTGTAGGTTTATCTTAGTAATGTATTCGGCCGAAAGATTCAGAGGAGCCCAACATGCCAACATTCGCCGGGCCCATTCCAATTGGGCTAAAATGATTACGGGCCGAATTGGCATGTAGCCCACTAAAAATATCTCGGGCCTAAATCAGCATAAGCTTTCATATTTTCCGTAGGCTTGTGCCCATAGTGGGCCTTTAATGTGCCTAAACATAATTTGGGCCCTTAGTAAAATAGGCCGCTTATGTGTAAATATCTCGAGCCCATAAAAACATGGGCCTTTAATAGACCGAAGTGAGATTGGGCCCCGACAGCCAAATTACCCATCGGACTTAGCAGTCAAAATGGTGGCCCATTTACGATACGGATCTTTGACAAAGCCGAAATTCGATGGTCAGAATGCGCCGACCTAATACACGGCCTTTAACAGCCGGAACTTCGGTCGGGCTAGATTATCATCATTTTATATGGGCCGTTAATGGGCTCGATATGACGCTAAATACATATGGCCCATGGTTTACGCCCCATGCTATCAGCCGAAATGACAACATGCCGAAAGTGGTCCAAAGCTATAGTGGGACTCTAACAGCCGAATGTCGACATGGCCAATATGACCCAAATCCTTCACGGTCGCTTATGGGCCGAAGTTTTGATGGCCTCGTAAATGGGCCCAAATGAAGTCGGACCTTAACAGCCGGAATACATCGGGCCGTAATTCGCCCAATTACTTAGCGCATCGTTAACGGGCCGGCGACCAAGGGCCGCATGATGACAAGTTTAGGACAGGCCGCTGACGGGCCGATTTGACAGAGAATGTTGGGCCTTTAGTCGGGCCGCCCATTATGGTCTGCAGAATCTTGTGGGTTTTAGTGGGCCGCCCATTGTGGTTCGCAAAATCTTGTGGGCCTTTAGCGGGCCGCCCATTATGGTCTGCAAAATCATGTGGGCCTTTAGCTAGGCCGCCCATTATGGTTCGCTAAATTTTGTGGGTTTTACCGGCCGCCCATTATGGTCCGCTAAATCTTATGGGCCTTCTTGCTGGGCCGCCCATTTAAACTTTAGGGCTACTTTTGTCGGTCCACGTGTCACCATATCATAGGCCCATCTCGACCATTTGATGAGTGACACCTGTGCCAACGCGGAGCTGACGCATGGATCCGTCAGCCAATGAGAATTTTACATGTTGAAAATCGGCATTGGTCGTGGCTTTTAACGGGTTATCGGATCCAAAATCCGACCCGATAGCTTAACGGCGTTCCATTATGGTGGATGCCACGTGTTGGTCATCCTTGACGAAAGCACTTCTGTGACGCGCGATTTATCGTCATGGAAGTGGACACTTCCGTGATGATAATTTTGGCAATGTCATGGAACACTTCTACGACAGCACATGTATGACTATCTTGATTCTGTCATAAATTTGTCATAGATGTACATGCATGATGTAAAACGTGACCCATCGTGACAAACACGTATCATCACGGAAGTGTATTTTTTTGTAGTGCAAGTATCATTGTGTTGTGATCATGGAAGTCGACAATTCCAAAGTCTTCAAGGCTTTAGTAGAAGAGACTTGTATATTGTTGATTTCTCTTCAAAGAACACAACCAAATATGTGCCTACTTGCAAAGCTTCGTAAAGTCTGGCTTTGGCATCGAAAACTTGGTCATGCAGTGCATGAGGAATTTGCACACGCCATAAGAAGAAACATGTCATTGGCATTGAGAATGTCAAATTCCTCAAGGATCACATATGCGAGCCCAGAAGTCGGAAAGATGACCAAGGCTAAGCATCCAAATAAGACTATCATGACTACTACTTGACCATTTGAATTGCTTCACATGGATCTCTTTGGTCCTAACCATTATTCTGCAGTTTCAAATGATGCATCCCAATATGGATTTGTTATTGTTGATGATTACTCTCGATACACATGGGTACATATTGTTACTTACAAACATGAAGTGCAGGAAGTCTTCAAACGATTTTCCTCGAGGGCTTCAAACAACTTTGGTGTGAAGATCAAGCACATCAGAAGTGAAAATGGAACTGAGTTCAAGAATTCTGGTCTTGATGACTATCTTGATGAACTTGGTATTACTCATGAGTTATCTGCTCCTTATACTCCTCAGCAGAATGGTGTCGTGGAGCGCGAGAACAGGACTCTTGCTGAGATGGCTTGCACTATGCTTGATGAATACAAAACGCCTCGTCGTTTCTGGATTGATGCAATTAATACTGCGTACCACATCATCAATTGAGTATATCTTCACAAATTCTTCAAGAAGACTGCCTATGAACTCCTCACTGACAAGAAACCCAATGTGAGTTATTTCAAAGTCTTTGGTACTAAATGTTGGATCAGATATCCTCATCACAATTCTAAATTTGCACTGAAAGCACATGAAGGTTTTATGCTTGGTTACGGAAAGGACTCGCACACCTACAGAGTCTTCAACAACGTTCTTCACAAGGTTGTTGAAACTGTAGATGTGCGGTTCGATGAAACTAATGGCTCGCAAAGAGAACACCTACCTTCTGTGATAGATGAACCAGCACCTGAGGAAACTATCAAGTTCAAGGCTACTGAGGATGTCATTCCGACCGAGGAATCATCAAGAATTCATTCCGTAACATGAAGAACGCCGAGATGAGGCACCAAGAAAATGGTGTCAAGAAAATGCCGATCAAATTCCTCGACAACAACCAGCTCATTCTCGTGTTGCAAAAGAAGTGCAGATTGAGAAGATCATTGATGACATCAAGCACCAGTGTCCTCTCACACGCCAAGAGCTTCACATTTGTCTAACTTTGTGGGCACTTTGCTTTTGTCTCTATCATAGAGCCTACTAAGGTAGATGAAGCATTTATGGAGCCTGAGTGGATTCAAGCTATGCAAGAAGAATTACATCAGTTCGAGCTCAACAACGTATGGGAACTGGTCAAACGTCCAGATCGTCGCAAGCACAATATCATTATCACAAAGTGGATCTACCGCAACAATCAAGATGAAAATGGCCTTGTGGAAAGGAATAAGGCTCGGCTTGTAGATCAAGGCTACACACATGTTGAAGGAATTGATTTCGATGAAACTTTTGCTCATGTTGCTAGATTGAGGCTATTTGCATATTACTTGCTTATGCTAACCATCATGATATCACTCTATATCAAATGGACGTGCAAAGTGCATTCCTCAATGGTAAGCTTGAGTGCAACGCCCTCGATGCGGCTATATCTCCCACGTGTCGAAGCACGACTTAGAGGCATAACCGCATTGAAAGCAATGTCGCAAGTGAGGTAATCTTCACACAACCCATGTAATACATAAGGAAATAGATACATAGTTGGCTTACAATCGCCACTTCACACAATACATGAGTAAAACAAGAATCATACAGATACAATCAAGGTCCGACTACGGAACCAAAATAAATGAAGACTACCCCAATGCTACATGATCCCCGATCGTCCCAACTGGGCTTCACTATCGATCAACTCAAACGAAACAACACAATGAACAAGATCTTCATTGAGCTCCTCCTGAGCTCTAAAAGGCCACCGACACGGTTTCATCAAGACCGCAAACTGGTTTTGAAGTATCTATGAGTCACGGGACTCAGCAATCTCACACCCGCGAGATCAAGACTATTTAAGCTTATGGGAAGGGAAAGGTATGAGGTGGAGCTGCAGCAAGTTTATTAGCATATATGGTGGCTACCATACGCAAAAGAGAGCGAGAAGAGGAGGCAAAAGCACGGTCGAACAACTATGATCAAGAAGTGATCCTAGAACAACCCACGCCAAGCATAACTCGAACACCGTGTTCACTTCCCGACTCCACCGAGAAGAGACCATCACTGTTACACACGCGTTGATGTATTTTAATTAAGATCAACTTCGGGTTTTCTACAACCGAACATTAACAAATTCCCATCTGCCTCATAACCATGGGCACGGCTTTCGAAAGATAATACCGCAGGGTGTCCCAACTTAGCCCATTATAAGCTCTCACGGTCAACGGGATATTCCTTCTCCCGGAAGACCCGATCAGTCTCGAATCCCGGCCACAAGACATTTCGACAATGGTAAAACAAGACCAGCAAAGCTGCCCGATGTGCCGACAAATCCCGATAGGAGTCGCACGCACTCGCTCGTGGCACACCGGATTGTCCAAACTTCCGTAGGCGAGCCCAGAGTTGCTCTCGGTACACCGGCGGTCGACAGCTTGGACCAACACCAAGGAGCACCGCCCGAGGGTTGTAATAAAGATGACCCTTGAGTCTGCAGAACCCAAGGGAAAAGGCTTAGGTGGCAAATGGTAAAACCAATGTTGGGCCTTGCTGGAGGAGTCTTATTCAAAGCGAATCGTCAAGGGGGTCCCATAAATCACCCAACCGTAAGGAACGCAAAATCAAGGAACATAACACCGTATGACGGAAACTAGGGCGGCAAGAGTGGAACAAAACACTGCATAAGGCCGAGCCTTCCACCCTTTACCAAGTATATAGATGCATTAGTTAAATAAGATATATTGTGATATCCCAACATAATCCTGTCCACCATGGAGCAATCTTCAACTTCACCTGCAACTAGCAACGCTATAAGAGGGGCTGAGCAAAGCGGCAACATAGCCAAACAACGGTTTGCTAGGAAAGGATGGTTAGGGCTTGACATGGCAATATGGGAGGCATGATAAGCAAGTGATAGGCATCGAGCATAGGCATAGCAAAAGAGCGAGCATCTAGCAAGCAAAGATAGAAGTGATTTCGAGGGTATGGTCATCTTGCCCAAATCCCGCAAGGAAGAAGAACGAATCCATGAAGAAGACAAACGGACGAGTCAAACGAATCCTCACAACTCTGGAACGAAACCGAAGCTAACGTGAGAAGCAACCTGGAAACAAGCAAACAACATAGTAAACAACCATCACATAAACATGGCATGATGCACAAACAAGTATGATGCATGCCCGGTTTAAATAGCATGGCATGGCAAAAGTGCACAAGCAATCCTACAAATTAAGTGGAGCTCAATATGCAACGAGTTGCATATTGACGAAACACCACATCAATTATTTAGTTCTCTCTCGGTTATGTACCCAACAATGTTAAATATTGGTTAACATGGCAAGTGGTGAAGCATAACAAAACTATACCATCAAAACAATTTAAATGGGGCCGATATAAAAACAACAACCGTGAATCCCCATATGCATTTAGCAATTTAATGCAACAACAATTTTAAACATTTAAATGTTGTTATCATGATGCGATGACATGTGCAAGTTTTAAGCAATTTTATGAAAATGTCGACATGAGCATGTTATGAAGCATTTGTTCACCATGGCGAACAAAAAGGGTGCCACGGCGGCGAATCCAAAATGATGCCACAAAGAATATATCGGTTCCGTAGCTCATGGAGATACCGTGCAAAAGGAGGCGCGGATGTGCGCAACATGCTAGAGATGGTGGGTGCTCCCGATTCCGGTTCCCACGGACGGCGGCATGGCAAACGAGGAACGCTGTAAGTGACAACTCAATCACGGTGTAAATCTCGAGCATCTCATATAACACACGAGCATACGCTCACGGGCGGACGCCTCGGGTTATACCTTCAAGCATTTTCGGAGCGGAACGCTTCAGAGAGGGAAGTAGACGCTCGCGATGTAGTGGAAGTAGTTGTTCTTGCGACGGTAGTGGAAGTAGTCGCATACCACGATGGTAGTTGTACACATTTTCAGATGAACTTGACGCCCACGGGTCGACGGTAGAGGTACTTGACGATCACCGGGTGTAGTCGCATATGAGGGTCTTGACGAATCCAAGGGGTACTTGACGGTCCGCCTTGGCGATTCAGGCTCGTGAGTGTCCTGGCACTTGACGCTGGGATTGATTTCAGGTTGCATGCGCCCACGGCAACACAGCAGCAGATGCAAAGAGGCAGCGACTTTGGCGCGTTTCGTGGTCGAACAAGGCAGGGCAGCCGTCACGCGCTGCGGGCGACAGAGGACGGCAGAGAGCAGCAGAGCGACGAAGGCCATGAGGCAGGTGAGGAGCAGCCTCAGCGGCGGATCTCCATGGGAGGCGAGCTACGCGCGGCCGCCGGAGCTCCTCAAGCAGAAGAAGCCGGCGGGGTGAGGCGCGGCGAGGTCGCCGCTGCTGCTTGTCGGGCAGCGGAGGAGGGGCTCTAAGCCTCGCGATGGCGGCTGTGCCGGGCGGCAGAGGCAGGAGGCTGGCAGCACGCGCGACGGGATGGAGAAGGCGTGCTGGACGAGGGTCGAGCTCGAAGGAGGACGAGCGCAGTGCTCAAAAGGCCATGGCGACGCCGCTGCCGGTGTCCTTGGCGGAAGTGTGGGAGGCCGGGCTGAGGAGGAGGGCGAAACAGAGGTAGATCACGCAAGCCGATGCAGAAGGCGGTGGCGCGGCGAAGACGACGTGGAGGCGCAGGGCGACGCGCCGGCCTGGATCGAGGAGGAGGGAGGCCGAGGCCGCACTCGAGGGAGAGATGGACCAAGGGGAGGGAGATCGAAAGGCCAAGCGCACAAGGGAAGGAGATGGGGATCGAGGGCCCACCTTGCAGCTGGGAGCCTTTTCTCGGGCGATGTGCGTGTGAGCGTGGGGCGGCGCAGAGGGAGAGATCGAGGAAAGAGATGCGGGATTGACCGGCTAGGTTTAACAAAGCAGCCGGCTGGACTGTGGAACGGGCCTTAGAGGCCGGGCCGCCTGGTTGGTGGGCTGCAAGGCTGCTGGGTTGGCTCTCTCTCTCTCTCTCTAAAACAGAGAAAAGAAAGGAAATGGAAGAAAAAAGGTTAGAGAAAGAGTTTAAGATGGAATTATTTTCCTGACTCACAAAATATGCTTGTTCCAGAAAATAGAAGAAGCCATGATTGAAAGATGTAAATTCAAACTCATTTGATTTAAATTCAAATGATTTGAATAGGAAGTGAGGGTTGGGAAGGTCCAAAATGTTCGGATTTTTGGTGGAGCTCCTAATATGATGAAAGAATAAATGGAAAAGTTGGAGATCAAGAATTAAGACAACAAAGGCATTAGGATATTTTGTAAGTGTGTTTATGTAAATCCAAATAATTGAATATTTACTATAGCTCTCTAAATATCGAGAGGATATGTTTTAAAGAGAATCACCATGTGAATTCCTCGATTTAAATGGATCAAAGATCCATGCCATTTATTTAGTTGAGTTGCAAAAGATTTATGAGATGATGGCATGATGACATGATGCAATGCAAAATAAAAAGGCAGTACAAATGAAACACACGGCTAAACCTGAATATATGGAAGTCTTCTCGAGCATCGGTCTCAAGGCCACAACACTCCACCACTATTTAGAGGATCTCGCCCCGAGATCTAGGATGGCTACCGAGAGAAGCGGAAGAGAAATAGATAAGACAAAGTTGCTTTTTGACAAATGAGTGAAACCAATGAACCTCGAGAGGTTGAAAACTTGAAAGAATAACACAATAGAGTTGAACGAAATTGAGAGCATTCCAAGAGAAAATAGAAACAAGGAACACCATGTGAACCTTTGGGGTTGCAAAGCTATGAATGACGAGTACAATGGACAAGAAGGATTGGAACCACTCGTAGAAACGAGATAAGAATGAATAAGAATGATATAATTTTGGCAAAGACTGACTGAAAATGGAAGGAATTAGAATCATGAACTTGAGAAGATGGGATGATACCGATGAAATAAACAACACACGCCTCCTAACTATTGAAAGAATGGCACAAGGGTAAGAAAGATTTTACAGCCTCCTGGGCTGAGGAAGCAGCAAAACTTGATAAGATGAGAGAACTCGAATGAAAACATGACACTGCAGACGCCTGATTCAATCAGACACTAATCATGCACACAAATGTGTACGATCAAGATCAAGGACTCACGGAAGATATCACAACACAACTCTAAAACATAAATAAGTCATACAAGCATCATAATACAAGCCAGGCCTCGAGGGCTCGAATACAAGTGCTCGATCATAGACGAAGTCAGCGGAAGCAACAATATCTCGAGTACGTATATAAGTTAAACAAGTTTGCCTTAAGAAGGCTAGCACAAACAGGATACAGACGAAGAGGCGCAGCCTCCCGCGGGATCCTCCTAACTACTCCTAGTCGCCGCCACCGGCCGCACGTAGTAGTAGGCACCTCCAAAGTAGAAGTCGCCATCGACGGTATGCCTCGCCCCGGCTCCATCGTCTGCTGCAGCAATCGAGTAGAGGTAGGGGAAAAGGGGAACAAGGCAACCCCGAGTACTCATCCAAAGTACTGCAAGCAAGGAGCTACACTACACATGCATGGATATATGTGTAAAGGGCCATATCAAGGACCGAATCGCAGAATGCCGTAATAAGAGGGGGTAGCTAGTCTTATCAAGACTACGCTTCGTCACATGTCTTGCAACAGTTGAAGAGGGCATCAAGTCCTCCAAGTAACATCACATAGCATATCCTACCCGCGATCCCTCCTCATATCCCCGAGAGAGCGCACCACCGTTGTATCCGCACTTGGAAGGGTGTGTTTTAACAAGTATCCGTTCTAGTTGTCATAAGCTCAAGGTACAACTCCAAGTCGCCCTCCATCAAGATCACGGCTATTCAATAGATTTATCACTGCAGGGTGCACCAACTTACCCAAAGACGCTGATCCCATTTGGCCGACACACTTTCCGGTCATGCCCGCCGCTGAAGATCAACACGCCGCAGCCTACCTAGGCTCAACAGAGAGGCCAAGACGCCGGTTCAAAACCTAAGCGCCGCAGGGTCTCGGGCCCATCGCCTCGAGCACACCAAGACGCTATGCGACGCTGCCGAAGCGCACTCCAGCCTAGTGGCTGCCCAGCCAATCCGGCCGCCGCCGCCGGGCCACAAGGCCACGGCGCTTCGGCCGATACCACGACGCCGGATACCCATAACTACTCCCTGCCAGATGGTTAGTGCGATAGGCTCAGAGCCAACTCAGATCAAATACCAAGATCTCGCAGCGTGCAGCAGTATCCGCTAACGCCAACAGGCCAGGCCCACCTCTCCTAGGCGGTCTCAACTCACTGTCGCCCGCCACAAAGATCCACTCGCTGGTGCTCCACCACCAATTCGACTTTTAGTCTCCACATGTATCATGTATAAAGTATATAGTATATACCGTGATCGCTTCCCGAGTGATCATGGCCCGATAGTATAGCACGCAGCACGGACAAGAATGTAGGGCCACAGATGAAAATACTAGCATCCTATACTAAGCATATAGGATTGCGTAAGGTAACAACAAGAGTAACAAGGACAAAGCTATGCATCAAGATAGGTATAATGTAAAGCAAGAATATGCTACACTACTCTAATGCAAGCAGATAGAGTAGAATAGGCGATATCCGGTGATCAAGGGGGCTTGCCCGTTGCTCGGCAAGAGAGGGGTCGCAACTCCGTAGTCGAACCGGGCAGCAGCAGGCTTGGCCTCAGTAGTCTACCGGAGAGAAGAGGGGAAGAAACAATGAATACCATGTAAACAGATGCATATCGATGCATGACATGACAAGTAACGATGTTAGGCGTGTTCTAACGTGGTATGAGGTGGTACTGTTATGGGGAAACATCCGGAAAATATCCCTTGTTTCGTGGTTTTCGCAAGGAGCCGAGGGGAAAGCGCGGTTCGATAGGTTAGGGTGTGTGGCGATTTAACGATCGCGATCCGGATTCGCCTCGCCGCTCGAGCAACTTTCATGTTGAAAATATTTTAACCGAAGTTACGGATTAAAAGATATGATTTACTAAAGATTTTATTAATTTCTGAAATTCAATTAATTATTTAATTAATTCGAAAATGGATTTATGACATCGCATGATGTCATGCCGACGCCAAATAGCCAGCATGACTGCCGACCGGTCAACCCGACGTGTGGGTCTCATAGTCATCGACGTTAACTAATTAACCTAGTTAGTTTAATTAATGATTAATTAGGTTAATTAAACATGATTAATTAAGTTAATTAACTTAGTTAATTAATTAATTAATTAGCATTTTTATTTTTATTTTTATATTTTTTAACGCTCGGGTGGACCCCATGTCATTGGCCCTGTGGGGCCTAGCGGTTCGGGCGCCATCGGCCGGGCGTATGCAAAAGCGGCGCCCATCGAGGGCGAGGCCGTGGCCTCTACCGGGCAAGCGCCGACGACAGAGCCCCTGCGACTGGCTGTGGATGCGGAGGGGTTCGGGAGGCCGAGGCTGGCCTGAGCTCCTGGGTGACGGTAGGGGGGCAGGGGAGCACACGGTCGAGGGCGGCCATGGCATGGCCATTGGCGGAGCAGGTCCCGGCGGCGGGCGGCGATGGGACTACAGAGGCGGAGGGGGAGGCAGGGGTTTGACGCGACCACGGCGGATGCTGGCAGGCGCGTAGTAGGACTGGGGAGCGGGCGTGCCCGCGGGAGTGGCGGTGGTGAGCACGAACGACCGCGGGGAGAATCAACGGCGGGGGCCGGCGCGCGCGGCCACGGCGGGCTCGCGCTCGCAAGCGAGGGAGAGAGAGGAGGGGCGCGGCTCACATCGAGGAGTAGGGGTTCGGGGCAGCGGCTGGGGCGGCCGGGAAGACCAGCGAGGAGGAGGTCGAGGCGGCGGCTGGTCCGCGATGTGGTCCCGGGCGAGGTGGAAGACGGGACGGATCCGAGGCGATGGGGCGCCGGGCGGCGGGGCGGGGGGCGCTGCTGCCTGGTGGCTGGTCGGGAGGAGGTGAGGACGGGTGGCGCTGTGGGCGGTGGGGAGCCAAGGTCTCAAGGGACAAAGACAGGCGCGGCGTTGAGGCCGAGCCCCCGATCTCGATCCAGATCGGGGGAGGAGCGGGAAGCGGGAGGGGGTGAGGGGTGGAGGGGTGTGTCTGGGGGTCGGGTGGACCGAGGATAAGGGGAGGCTGGCTGGGCTGTGTGGCTTGGCCTGGGCTTGGGCCTGTGGGTCGGCTAGCTGGGTCGGGTCCAAATAGGGAGGGGGGGCTTTTCCTTTTCCTTTTTTAATGCTAGTTTAGTTTTTTTTCTTTGTATTTTCTTTTCTTTTATTTATTTACTTTTCTGTTTTAATTCATTTAAACATATTTAGGCATTTTATAAAATGGGTTTGTTGCACCATAATTAACTTTGTAATATTTGACAACCCCTAACATTTTAGTTTTAATTTTTGAAAACTTTTATTGCCATCATAAATTTGAATTGAATTTCAAATGCTTTGATTTAACCCATGATTAACTACAAAGTGATGAGGTGACGTGGCACCATCAACGTGAGATTACTGTAGCATGATTACCCGGCGTATAAATCTCCTCCACTACAAGAAATCTCGCCCCGAGATTTAGGACGAGAAGGAAAGAGTGCGGGGTATTCATCACGAAGACGCATCCTCGCTCCTGTGTGGCTTCGCCTTCGAGTGATTCACCATCGGACTTTGAGGAACTTGATCGCTTTCCGACGTAAAGCGGCGCTCAGCTTGGTCGAGAATGCGGACCGGATGCTCTTTATAGGAGAGGTCCATTTGCACCGAGCACTTCATGGTCCATCGCCGGATTGGGTCCTTGAAGCAGGCTTGAGTTGTGACACGGAACACATCGTGAACTCGAGAAAGGTTCGACGGAAGCTCCAGCTGATATGCCACTTTTCCACGCCTTTCCGTATTAGTGAATGGGCCAATATAGCGAGGAGCTATCTTGCCCTTGATCCCGAAGCGTGAGCACCTTCATTGGTGTAACGCCAAGATAGGCCCTTTCGCCAAAGTTGATAGACCATGTCTTTATGATGACGGTCATAATTACTCTTTTGACGGATCGAGCAGTCTTGAGATTCTCGCGAATAATGCGACTTGTTCTTCGGCATGTTGGATAATATCCGGACTTAAGAGTGGACGCTCCCCGCTTCTCACCAGTTCGTAGGGTTCGCACTTTCGTCCATATAACACTTCAAGGGGGCCATCTTCGTACTAGCTTGATAGCTATTATTATAAGAGAACTCGCATACGGAGAGATTCCTCCCATTTCTTGCCAAGGAAATAACACAAGCTCAAGCATGTCTTCGAGAACTTGGTTGACACGCTCAACTTGCCCTTGTGATCATGGATGAAACGCACATCGAAAGATAAGTGAGTCCCCATAGCTTCTTGAAAACTTGCCCGAATCTTGAAGTGAATAAGCTGCCACGGTCCGAATCGATAACCAAAGTGGAATACCGTGAAGTGAAACAATTCGACATATAGAGAGTTGCAAGCTGACTAGTAGTGATCGCTTTTCGACCGCCGTAAAATGTGCAACTTTAGAAAGCCGTCAATGACGACAAGAATAGCATCATTACCTTTCTCGCGATTTGGGAAATCCAAAGGACGAAGTCCATTTCAACATGGTCCCATTTCCATTCAGGAATAGAGATAGGTTGCAGAGTTCCAAAGAGGCCTTTGATGTTCTCGCTTTGATACGACGCAAACGCTACATTCAAAGAACATAGCGAGCAATGTCTTGCTTCATATTAGACCACCGTAATCTTTGACTAATGTCTTGGTACATCTTCGTACTACCGTGATGGATACATAGAGGCGATCATGAGCTTCTTTCATAACCTCCCGAGTCATATTCAGGTTTTCCTTCTTACATCGCCACCACTAGGCGGCCTTTTGAAGTACAAGGCGCCATCATCAAGAATAGTGAAGAATGAGGGCTTTCCTTCTTTGAGGTCTCGCTTAATCTTGTAGACTTCGTGAGTCATATCCCTGCATTGTCTTGATGGAGCTCACGAGATCGGAGTTCGACAACCAGGTATAGAGGGAACCCTGGGAAACAACACGGAGATTCATCTTATGAACTCCGAGGAGGGGAGCGAAAGTGCACCCGAGGAACAATATGGAGGTTCAGCTTTCTGAATTCTTCAACAAGTGAGGGCTGAACTTTGTGAACCCAAGGTGGTTGCAGAAGACTTATGCTCAAGGCATCAGCCATTACATTAGCCTTGCCCGGGTATAGGAAATACCCAAATCAAAGTCTGCAATAGCTTCCATCCATCTCTCCGACGGAGGTTCATGTCCGGCTGAGTAAATGATACTTCAGACTTTGGTGGTTAGTGAAGATCTCGCAACGACATCGAGTAGGTAATGTCGCCATCGCTTCAAGGCATGAATGACAGCAGAAGCTCGAGGTCGTGAACTGGGTGGTTCTCTTCGTGAGGGCGAATTGTCGAGAGGCATAAGCAACCACTTTGCGCTTTTGCATTAGGACACAGCCTAATCTCTTGACGGAAGCGCCGCAAAGAATGACGAAGTCCTTCTTAGTGTCGAGGAGCTAGTATCGGGCGTAAGTCAACTTGTCTTTGAGTGCCCGGAAAATTTCCCGACATTTTTCTGTCCATTGAACTTGACGCCTTATGCAACAAAGTTAGTCGAGGCTCGGCAATCTTGGAGAAGTTCTCGACTTAATCGACGGCAATAGTCAAGTAGACCTATAAAACTTCCGACTTGCTTAACGCTCTTCGGAGGAGTCCAATCGAGAATAGCCCGAACTCTTTCAGGTTGACGGCAATACCATCCTTAGAGATGACGTGCCCAAGATAGGTAACTTCGAAGCCGTAATTCACATTTGGAGAACTTGGCATAAAGTTGATGCTCTCGTAGCTTTTCCAAAGACAAGACTAAGATGTTCAGCATGCTCTTCTTTGTTCTTAGAAAATACTAGGATATCATCCAGATAAACCACGATTTAACTTGTCGAGGTAATCCATGAATATATAGTTCATCAAAGCAGAGAAGGTGGCGGAGCATTGGTTGCCGAAGACATGACGGTGTACTCGTATGAACCATAACGAGTCACTAATGCGGTTTTGGGATATCCTCTTCGCGTAACACGGATCTGGTGGTAACCCAACCTCAAGTCGAAGTTTCGAGAACACCGATTTAACCAGCCGCTTGATCATACGATCATTGATCCGAGGAAGAGGATACTTATTCTGAATTGTAGCTTGGTTTATATTACGGTAGTTTTGGACCAATCGGTTAGTCCCATCCTTCTTCTTGACAAAGAGAGAAGGTGCTCCCTGTGGAGAGCAACTTGGGCTAATGAAACCACTTTGAAGAGATTTGTCGATTTCCTCCTTGAGCTCAAGGAGTTCATGCCGCGCATCTTGTAGGGTCGCCATTATAGGAGTGGTGCCTCGGTTTCAAGTCGATGACTAATTCGACAAATCTAGCGTGGGGAATCCTCGAAGTTCTTCAGAAAGACGCCCCGAAATCGCGAACGACGTGAATGTTTTCAATGCCTCGAGGGTGCGGCATTCAATGCATTCAATGCATAGAGCCTTGCCTCGCATCCCGAACTGCATAAGCATTGTAGCTTATTATTTCATCGAAGGGTGTAGCAGATGGACGGTCTTAGTGGCGCAAACGATTGAAGCAAGATGCGCTTTCAACCAATCCATCCCCAAAATGAGGTCGATGTTAGACGCCTTCGTGATAATGGGTGAGGCATAGAATTCCAGCCCTTCGATTTCCACGGGACGCCGACGCCAACCATGGAGGTTTGACATTGTCCCAAGGGGTTTTTACCACTACCAAGAGTTCATCTCCTCACACTTAACGCTGTGCTTGTATGCAAAATCTTCCGACATGAATGAATGCGATGCTGAATCAATAAAACAGATGCGTGTACTGAATTTACGAGGAGTGTACCCATCACAAAGAGCAGTTGGTCTTGAGCTTCGCTCGATCAACGTGGTTGGCCCGAACTCGACCATAAGGCTTGGCATTGTTGTTGCGGGGTTGGTTGTTTCACGCCGCTGCGGAAGGGCCACTGATTATGGTTCGTTGCATTCTCTAGCACGGTGCCCGTGTTTTCCACACCAAGCACAAGCCATTATTGGGAGGGGAACAGAGCTTGGGGTGGTGGAGTTGGAAGCTTTGGCTGCCTAGCTGAGTAGGCGACGAGGTGCAGATAGCTCGCCTTTGGAGCAGTATTCGGCCGGGTACATGCTGTTGGGAATCCATATCTTACGCTCGCGAGGACGGGCTCAAGATGAGCCCGTGTCACGGCTGCCCTGTTAGAGCTCTCGTATTCCTCGCACTGTTTCGACATTAATAGCCTTGTTCACCAAGGTGGCGAAATCAGCAAAGTCGCACTAGAAGTGCGAGCTTGATGTCACCTGAAGGCCGCCATGGAACTTCTCTGTCTCAAGGCATCAGCTTGCAATATCCTCTTCAAAGATAGCGAGACAAGTCCAGAACTCTCGCGATAAGCTTCAACAGCCTTTGTTGCCTTGGGTGAGGTTATGAACTCACGCTTCTCCCGTCCATGACCTTGAGGGATGAAGCGGCGCGAAAGCAGCTTGGAAGTCCGCCAGTGATGATTGTTCCAATCGGCAGTAGTACGCCTGTGGCTGTCCCACCATTGAGCTGCGGTCCCTTCAGAAGAAGGAAGCAAAGGTGACATAGCTGGCAAGGGCTACATCAGCAGACTCCATCTCATAGGTGATGTCACGGAGCTACCATCAAGATCCAAATGGCTGGGTTGAGCTGCGTACACACTTGGGTTGAGGCGATGAAATCTCGCAGAGTTGTTGTGTTTGGCTGCTGGTTCATATTGGGGCGAGGAACTGAGCCATCATGTTCTCCATGAATCGGGCGATTCATCTCAAGTTGTTGGATCATACCAGCCATGTACTCAAAGCGGTGGTGGGAAGTTGCCACCACTACTCACGCACTCAGCTGGTCTAACCATCCCGCTAATATATAACAGGGTAGTTCAACATTTGAGAAATTATGCAAAGGACAAGAATCATTCATGATGAAACATGCATAATGAAAGCAGACGATAGAAACTACATAGTAGTCGCATATCTTACAAAAGGGATCATGCATAGAGTTCGCACAAAGAGTTTAGTACATAGACTAAGACATCATAGGCGGCACGCAGTTCTCGCGGCGAATGCATCTAACATTAACAAGCAAGCCTACATCGCCCCACCCGCATCATGGAGGTAGTCGAGCCCAAAGCTGGTAGTGTGGCAGCGATAGTCCTCCACGTTAGTGACCTGGGGTCATGGATACTCGTGCGTAACCCGACGCACCAAGTGGTAGGAGAGGACCGCGCGGAGAGTAGCTTCCCACCGCCAACGGACACCCCGGGGCATCACGGCCTGGCTGGGTAGATCGCAGAACGCGGCAGCTCTCTCGATCGGACAAAGGGTGCAGCGCCGAGCACGGTAAAGGTGCCGACGGTGATGTACAACTCGGGCGAAGAGCTCGGTTAGCTCGATCCAGCCCATCGCGATGCGTAACAAAGTTCTGATGGTAGAAGGGCTCTCGTGACAAAGGAGTAGGCAACAGTAGTAACCTCCTCACCAACATCGACGCGATAGCAATGTGCTCAAGGGGAGGTGTCCAACTCCCTATACTCTCCACGAAGACGGTCGAGCAAAGATAAGCAGATCGTGGATCGCCATATCGATAGTCACCCCAACACCATGTGCGTGTGCAGACAAAGAGTGGAGTCATACTCCCGAGAGTAGAGGTGGACGGCGGCTCGGCATCGCTCCCCGGTCAAAGTCCCGGTACTCTCAAAGACGGTATACTGTGGTGCCAAGATAACCCAGATAGGTCATCATCTCCGCTAGCACCAAGTGATCCCGAGGCACCAATGGCCGCCGTGTGGCGATGACCTGCCTCGTGGGTTCCATCTGAAACAAATATGTTTCAAAGGAGTCAAATGACAAGGTGGAAATTGATCAAAATACAATTCCAAGAAATAACTATGGCTTTATCCAACTTTGGGGTGAATGTGGTCACGGATCCTAGTGTTAGTTAGTAAATTGCTTAACCCGAGTAGAAGAGAGTTCGTGAGTCCCGAGTAAAGGTCGAGGAGTAAAAGATCCTAGTACCACCCGATGGCGACGTATCCGTAAGGCACACAGCCAAGTTAGTAAAAGTTTTACAATGTCTAGACTCGACTTCGCCAAGGAGTGTTGAAAGGATTCCACAGCAATGGCTCGATATTAACTTGTGACGCCTTCGATTCAATCAGACACTAATCATGCACGCAAATGTGTACGATCAAGATCAAGGACTCACGGAAGATATCAAACACAACTCTAAAACATAAATAAGTCATACAAGCATCATAATACAAGCTGTGGCCTCGAGGGCTCGAATACAAGTGCTCGATCATAGACAAGTCAGCGGAAGCAACAATATCTGAGTACGTACATAAGTTAAACAAGTTTGCCTTAAGAAGGCTAGCACAAACAGGATACAGACGAAGAGGCGCATGCCTCCCGCCTCGGATCCTCCTAACTACTCCCCGGTCGCCGCGGGCTGCACGTAGTAGTAGGCACCTCCAGTAGAAGTCGCCATCGACGGTGGCGCTCGCCCTGGCTCCATCGTCCGTTGCAGCAATCGAGTAGAGGTAGGGGAAAAGAGGAACAAGGCAACCGTGAGTACTCATCAAAAGTACTGCAAGCAAGGAGCTACACTACACATGCATGGATATATGTAAAGGGCCATATCAAGGACCGAATCAGTAATGCCGTAATAAGAGGGGGTAGTTAGTCTTATCAAGACTACGCTTCGTCACCTATCTTGCAACAAAGTTGAAGAGGGCAATCAAGTCCTCCAAGTAACATCACATAGCACATCCTACCCGCGCATCCCTCCTCATATCCCCGAGAGAGCGACCACCGTTGTATCCGCACTTGAAGGGTGTGTTTTAACAAGTATCCGGTTCTAGTTGTCATAAGCTCAAGGTACAACTCAAGTCGCCCTGCATATCAAGATCACGGCTATTCAATAGATTTATCACTGCAGGGTGCACCAACTTACCCAAAGACGCTTGATCCCATTTGGCCGACACACTTTCCGGGTCATGCCCGCCGCTGAAGATCAACACGCCGCAGCCCTACCTAGGCTCAACAGAGGCCAAGACGCCGTTCAAACCTAAGCGCCGCAGGGTCCGCCCATCGCCTCGAGCACACCGCACGCTATGCGACGCTGGCCCGTATGCACTCTAGCCTAGTGGCGCTCAGCCCA